>CM068367.1:730808151-730963151 GCA_034769895.1 Magicicada septendecula
AGATTATCCGTTTGGTGCCAGTCGGCGATAAGAACTACAAGGCTCGGTGCATTCACAATTTTGGGACCCCTCTCATCCAACGACTCTCCTTTACAATGATTACGGGAATGACGAAAATACAAGATAACAACATTTAATATTTATTACACTTAAACGTTAAACAAATAACCAGTCATACCTACAGTTCACGATTACCATTAATTTGAAAAATAAGTTTCATCAGAAACCGGATCGAGTTGGAGTTTTCATACTGCCTGCAGTTGGATTTTCTATCATTTGAGCTGAACTTCAGGTTTGCCTGACGAACCACATACACGTTCCATCTGTGCAGTATAATTGTTGTGCTTTATCCAGTCTTGTACTGTTGTTCATTTGTACTAAACTCTAACCCAAATATTATTCATACCATTTTCATAACTTAACAAATAATATTCACGAATACTTTTTTCGTTCATGATACCCCCCTCCCATTAGCTCGGGCATCGGTACAGCTGCTCCCCCCCCCCCCGTAACTGGCCCTGCATATAAACTTCTTACTGAAAAATATAGGATTGCGTTCGGCACGACTATGTCCCAGTACCATAATATATATAAATCTAGGGTCTTGTTGTTCATCGGCCCTACGCCTTGTTGTCGTTGTAATTTCTACATTCGTTGTCCGTATCCATTATACACTTAACTATTGTTTAAATGTTAAAATAACAGTAAACATAACGTATAAACGTAAAGTACTAACACTTCTAGCATTAATTTCACTACGATTTGTTGATTCAGAGACCACATTTGCTTCTGCGATGTGACTTACGAGCTCCTCTTCGCGTGCATCAAACGGGGTCGTACCGTCTAGGCGCCTAGATGTATCCATTAATATCTATTTATTTTTGACATATACATAGTTTACATCATTGGTACTCTCAGTTTGTAACGAGGATAGCACAACAAAGGATACTTGATTTGCTATATTAACGACACCATAACCATCCAGTTATGATAAAAAAGATTTGCGAGTAGAGAAGAAAAGGTAACTGACTTTAATCTGCCAAATGTAATTATCAACGATTTGCTATTTAATAATATAAAACGTTATACGTTAAAAAATCAAAAATATGCTGAAGCCATGGTTTAAATCCTGTTGTTCACGAAGTAACATTTTCGAGTGTAGATACAAACTATATGACATGATTCTCAAATAGGCTTCTGCGGCCAGCGTCTATTCTGTATTTGAAGTCTTCTTACGGTATGAACCGCGTCAAATATGTCTTGTCATACAACGTTTCACCCATATTACAAATGGGAATCCTCAGGTCTATGTGATAATGACGCGGCTCGCATAGTCCTGAATATACTCATAGCAATATTGGTGAAACGTTGTCTGACAATACACATTCGACGCGGTCCATACCGGAAGAAGACTTCAAGTATACTGTACGACAGGAATTGGAAAATACTATATGTGAGTGTCAAGTTTCTGTAACGAAATCTGAAGGATACTAGACACGGAAATTTGTTTTTTTTTTGGGGGGTGCCTGCCTGGTATTTCTCGTAACGCATATATTGTAACATGGGCAGAAATAAAAGATTTAAACATTTTAACCATATATAATATAATCAAGCATGCCTTAAAAAGATTTGCTCCTGTTGAAATTCAATAACTTATGTGTAACAAAACCTCCACATACGCACGCGCGCGTGTGTGTGTGTGTGTGTGCAAGTGTGTTTGATTATTTAATTAGCGGATTATATCAATAACTGAAAATAAATAACATGCGTGTTAGCCAATGCAAATTTATTTCATGAGGAACGACAAAAACACTGTGCAATGTTCTTATTTACAAAACAAAATCTAATTTTCTTGTAATACTTGAAAATTTATCAGTTACTTCCTCGTTACTCCTTATTAACAAAAAGTGTACCGATGAATGTAAATTGAAGAAAGTCTGTTTAATCACATTCCGTGCCGGATTTAAGCATAGGCTACAGAGGCTGCAGCCTAGGGGCCACTAACTCTAAATCCGGCCCTGATTCACATCCAGATATGCTGTGTTTCTTAAATATCACTTCAGCCGTGTAAGATTATAAAGACTTCTACCTACCTGCTGTAGCAACAGACACAGGTAGGACAACCAATGTTTTTAAAAGAATATATTCCCCTACTCGTTCGTATCTCATACCAGAATAGTGTCAACGTCTTACTGTTATAACAATATAGGACCAAAAGACTTACGTTGTCACTTGGTAATATAGGGAATTAATCATTATCTGAGTGGACTTTGAAAGTGTATCTTTCAAAATTTTTAGTTATGTAATGTTTTGTGTGTGTTTATAACTTATTTCATTTTCAAACTTTCTGGAAGGGGTGGAGCCCGTTTCCAACAATGGAACACACATCCTTGTTGGTGTGTATAATTTATATTGGCCCCTCTTAAATAGCCTCAAGTTATTAAATTATTTACAAAGTTCACTGTAGTAGCCTATAGTTCAACTGTCACAGGTGGGAAGTCTGTTCCACTGTTTATAATTATGTTGGAATTTCAGGGTCCATTCGTTTAGGCGGCTGAGAATTCGTCTGAGTATTTAATTGCCCGTTTCGTTTATAACAATATGTGTTCCATGTTCTTTGAACAGTATCCAGTCCGTTGCAAACGTACCTATAACACAATAGTCACCATTGCTAGCCCATGTAATAGTCGTGCTTGTAACAAAAGGTTTTAATGCTATGCTGTATACACGGCTTGACGTAATGCTAATCTTATATAATATCTTGTAACAATGGTGTAACAATAATTTTCATTAAGGAATTCGTATTCATACCGACTGTCATTGTAGGCCTACATTATGTAGCTGACACACTAGGACACAGCAGCGCTTACTTCTTAAGAACATACCCAGCACGGTTTTTTAAGTTTTTGTTTTATTATTAGCACACTTTAAGGATCATGCAAGTGAATCATATGTAAGGCAAACCACTGCAATTATTGAGGTTTTGAAATTTTCTCACTGTTATCGTCACAAATTCTTCTTGTAAACTGTCTGAAATAAGTAACTTCCTCTTTTGATGATAAATTTAAGAATTGGAATGAAAGGGTTTCATGTAGTGATGATAAGCAACCGTTATTAGTTTTTTCCCAGTTAACGATCCCCATAAAACCAAGAATTATTAAAGACCACTTGTGATGTCCAAGTTCAATGGCTCCATAGCGTACGGTTATTACTGACCGTGCAAGTCATTAAGGGCAGAAGGATGTTTTTAATGTTTGGAAGACATGACTTCTGTTGAACCGCTGAAGACTGTATTAATGGTAATAAAAATAAATGTGAAGAAAGTCAGTTGAAAATTTATGACATCAGGGTGACGTGTGTGTGTGTGTGTGTGCGCGCGCGCGCGCGCGCGTGCTATACAATATAAACTGTATTGTAACTCTAAATTCTAAAGTTATTCCACATATATCATAATTATCGTAGAAACAATTAATTCTTCTGCACCGTAAAATTGTTTTGTCTTAATTCGTAATTATGAATAAATTTAATGATTATCATTATTAATCATTTAATCATAATATGATTATTAATCATTTTATCATATTATTTAATCATTAGTTTAATTAAGAAAGTTGTGTTATCCGATCTGACGATAAGCTGAGAAGCTTGAAAGCGCTAATCGGAATAATTTTTCTATAGTGGTAACAGTGATAATACTGTTTGTATTTAATCACTATTTTTAATGTTTTGCATACTATTCCGACACGGAAATTTTCTTTACTTTGCTAAGTACGTTTTAGTAGATAACTGGATATTGTCGTCTACACATGGTTTCCTTGCCGTGCGTTCTTATATGATTTGTATAATAGGCCTATATTCGAATCATGTAACTGCTTTTTATCGCATAGTTTTGCACTTCTTCAGTACCATGAAATAAATTCAAATCGGTAGTGTAAAAGTCGTTGCAACAAACAGTATTTTTTCAGCCTGGAAAACATTACATAAAACGGTATACTATAGCCTACTTACAACATATTTGATAGCCACAGTTGTATATAATGTATCTGCTAAGTATCAACAAACGCTAATTGTTATTACCGACAGTGGTACATAAGTTCAACAAATGATTGGTGGCAACTAGAGAGAACGTATCAAGGTCATCACGTTTTGCAACATTCAAACGAACAAAGCAAAACTTTTTCACGAAGAATTCTGCAACAAAATAAACTTCATTGCTTACAGTTTTTTACCGATAGGTTTTGTGGGTTGATATGGTGAAAGCAAATTGAAGTACCTAACATTATCGTAACTGTCATAGAACGGTGACCGCTCTCCTCTACCAAACAAACTACGTACACGTGCAATATGTTTTTTAACCTTGGCGTAAGTACCTATGACAAGCAGGCAGCTGTAGTAGACAGGAATCTTGCAACACTGAGATGCGTGCCACTACAAGTACAGTAGGAGGAGTGATAGAGCGATAATTTTAACGCAGAGCATATTTTAAGCAATAAACTAGGCAGCACTAGTGGCGCCTAATGGCAGGTATTAGTGCCGGTGCCGAAAAGTGAGAAAAGAGGGAAGAAATCAGCAAATCACGAAGCCACGTTTGCATTTGCATATGTTAGCTTTCAGCACAGCCGTATTTTTATTGTGTTATTACAGATTACTTTAATGTGATTGATTTCAGGATGTTACCACACATTTTCAGCCACTTTAAAGATAAATTGATTAGCCTTAACTTGTTTTTTCTTTTGTACGAAACCCCCCCAAGCCCAAATTCTAGATACGCCACTGAATGGTAGTACTGGCAGTGGTCGTTGTTGTAGTAGTAGCAGTCACATATATTCATATATCGGAGAACCTCAGATCAAAATTTTTTTGTCTAATAAAAAGAAGTCTGAAGACAAAAAGCTGTCACTAATGAATGTCCACAGGACTACAGTTCCCACTAGTCTTATTGTTATAAAATTAGGAGCCTTCAATTTCTTATAGTCCTTATGATGAGATAATACCAACACAAAGCATCTCTGAAAACATGTATTTTAGATGGAAAGTTATGCTAGATGAACTGATACGAAAGAACAATAGTCAATAAACTCCTACACAAAACAAACAACAGACAAAGACAGAAAACAACAAATTCACAACACTAACATACATCAACAAACAAACTGAAAAAATAGCCCACAAATTCAAAAAAGCAGGATACAAAATCGCTTACAAAACTACTAACAAAACAGAACACACACTATCAAAACACACACACAAAGCACAAAACAAATTCGATCTTCCTGGTGTTTACAAACTAAATTGCTCAGATTGCAACAAATTCTACATAGGCCAGACAGGACGTAGCTTCAAACAAAGATACATTGAACACACAAAGCCACTCCACTACATAATCCACCTTTGCAAACCACCTCATTGAAGCAAACCACACATACAAAAAAACATCGACAATAACATGAACATTCTACACGTACACACAAAATGCCGAAACTAGACACTCTAGAACAATTGGAAATATACAAACACACGAAAACAAATAAAAACGACATCCTAAACGAACAGACGCAATTCAAATCACACGCATTATTCGAACATATCACACCTCACACACACAACATCGATCTTTCGAAAATCCATTTCGTCGCCAACAACAAGACGGACAGTACTACCAGCGGCAACCTCTGAAGAAGCTTTTTAAAAGTGAAAACCGGTTCAGGTTGTAAGGTAAAGCTTTTACGTTTTTACTCATAAAAAGTTTTGTGTTCCGAGTCGTAGTGAAATAATTATATTTAGTTAAGGAACGGACACGTCATAACAACGAAATCCAAGTATATTATTGTAATTTATATAAGCAATTAACTTATATATACACTAGCAAAATACCCGTGCTTCGCTACGGAGTTTCACGTTGTACGTAATTGTACAATTATTGCTCGCTTAATAGTATAGGATTAGATAGATTGTACAAATTCTCAACTCTTAGTTTGTTTATTTACATTCATAGCAACAGCTATTTATTATTTATTTTGAGAAAATCGTTAGAGCCGTTTCCGAGAAAAAAAGGACATACATTTATTAATTAATTGAACTTCGAAATTTTCTCGACTATAAGAACCTGCAAACAACGAAGTTTTTCAATTTAAAACAATGATTAAAAACTCAGAACTAAATGTATTCGGGGTTTCCAATAAACTGAGATGTCAACCACATCATTTACAAAGTATGCAATTCCCGCGATAAATTTCATTATTTGGTTTTTTGCCCCTTAGGAGTGAAAGTTTTTAAAACCGTTTCTTAGTGAGCACCTAAGACCTATGATGAAGCTACGTTCAAAGTTTCATTGATATCCATTCAGTGGTTTCAGAGATATCGTGATCAGTGAGTCAGTCAGTGGTATTTGGCTTATATAGATATCTATATCTAGCCGATTTACCCAACGTTGCTCGGGTTCATAATTTATTCATAGGCTCATAGGCACCTATTCTTGTTCTAACGTTATATTACTTGTATATTGTATAATCTTCCTTATATTGTTACGTTCGCATTCTCACTGGAGGAATACTCTGTAGCGCACCTGTTTAAGAACATGTCATAAACTGTATTCTTATATCTGGAGAAGAATTCTGTTGCGCGTGATGCTCCTGCTCGATTTCTAACTCTGGGAGAGGGCGAACAGCTAAATTAGTTTTCAATAAAATGTCTACAGTACTTGCACGCGCTGCGTATTTACTGTCTTTTATAATTCATTGTGTTAATGTTGAAATAAGGCATTTGTTAAATTAGTGTCTCCTAAACTTATTCTAACAATACAATACCTCTATAGATTTCAGCTTATCAATTTTTAAATTCAAACTGAAGCAAGTGCATTTATATTGTCTAAACACTATGATCTGAATACATTTGCTATCAAAACTTTGTTTTTTATACTCGCTTATAACTTACTTCGATCTTAACTTATCCACTTTTAAATTCAAACTGAAACAACTCTGAATTCACACACTATTAAGAAGTTTCTTAAGATGCATACACCACCTTTGATATCATAACCTATATCTTTATTTATAAGAACCGTGGACTCTGGCCCCGCCGTCTTTCGCGGGATCCGACCTAAGACTCCCCGGGTTCCGTGGATGAACTCCGGGGAAGGCCCGTCGGACGACTCCCGCGCTATTTCCTACGCGGGAGACTTCCACCGATGCTATGGTAACCAGAATCTATTCTATTGGGTTGCCATAGTAACCAGATCTAATAGTTTTTAAGACCCAAAGGACCCCCCAAAGGATCGTATCGAAAAAACACTTGTCCTATGTTGGTTCTCCCGTTGCGTAAAATATTTGTGCCAAGTTTGATTGAAATCGGTCCAGTGGTTTAGGAGGAGATGTGGAAGACCCCAAAGGACCCCCCGAAGGACCCCATCGAAAAAACACCTATCCTATGTTGGTTCTCCCGTTGCGGAAAATATTTGTGCCAAGTTTGGTTGAAATCGGTCCAGTGGTTTAGGAGGAGATGTGGAAGACCCCAAAGAACCCCCCAAAGGACCCCATCGAAAAAAGCACCTCACCTATGTTGGCTCCCGTCGCGTAAAATATTTGTGCCAAGTTTGGTTGAAATCGGTCCAGTGGTTTAGGAGGAGATGTGGAACATACATACATACAATGGGGGGGGGGTTTGCCCCTTAGGAGTGAAAGTTTTTAAAACCGTTTCTTAGTGAGCACCTAAGACCTATGATGAAGCTATGTTCAAAGTTTCATTGATATCCATTCAGTAGTTTTTGCTCTACGTTGATTCTATGTCAGTTAGTCAGGCAAACTTTCCCCCCCTTTTTCCCCCTTTAAAGGTCGAATTTCCAAAAATCCCTTCTTAGCGGATACCTACATCACATAAGGAACCTACATGCCAAATTTCAAGTTTCTAGGTGTTATAGTTTCGGAGATTTCGTGATGAATCAGTGAGTCAGTGGTATTTCTCTTTTATATATATATACATATAATAATTATTAATATAATACTTATTGTTATTATTATTAGTAGTAGTAGTAGTAGTAGTAGTAGTAGTAGTAGTAGTAATAGTAGTAGTAGTAGTAGTAGTAGTAGTAGTAGTAGTAGTAGTAGTAGTAGTAGCAGCAGCAGGAGCAACAGCATCAGCAGAAATATTCTTCTGATGTTGTTTCTGTATGTTGCAAATGAGATTATTGTCTCATCTTCAGTAACATATGCATGCCATGTTAGATAAGTAATACATTTTTCTTTGGTACTCTTTTGTAGTCATAGTAACAATTGTGCCAACCTATGACTACTTGATCTCATTAAAAAAGTAAGATATTGATGGTTTTAAATATATTATTTGTAATTATTGTTGAGTTAGCTAGCTGATATTTACTAGCTAATCAAAGATCAGTAAATGGAAGTTTTAATATTTAATTCAGAAGTTACGATTTAGTTTAGACTGAATTAAACATTAAGTTACTATTGTTAACTTATTTGCTACATCCCCATTTTTTTCATTACTTATCTATTTATTTCATTTTGTTTTACATATTTTTGTGTTAAAAACATTACATTTAATTATTAAACATTTTTGTTTGTCATGCAATGCATGTTATTTTCTCAAAAAAATGTACAAAAACCAGAAAATAGAATTTTCTAGCCTTACACTAATCCTTTGAGAAAAGATCAAAAGATTCATACATATAAATGGACGGATGCTGTATGTACATTTTACTCATTGTTGTCAGATTTTCTCAGTTTCTTACTCTTTTGAAATGTTTCCATAATTGTTCATCTCATTATTTATTATAAGCTTTAGTCAAAAACATTTTAATTTTACAGCTGTCTGTTTGTTAGTCAAGTACTTTACGCCTTGTACTGAATCACAGTATCCGGATAATTAATTATCAAAAATAATGTTATGCATATTTTAGTGAACACCATGAACAGTTTTTAAAAATTGATTTCACGCATTATTATCAAAAAGAGAGATTCATATTTTCTCAATGTATACAGTAGTCAAGAATTTAAAAAATTACATCATTGTGTCTTGAAGAAAGGAAGCATTTTTAAGTTTACAAGGTTCACTATAATAAGAATAATAATTTATGTAATTAATAATGTAAACCAATTTTCTGTTAACTAATCTGAATATTTAAAGTCCTGTTACACAGGAGAATGTATAAAATCCAGTGTAGACATGTGACTGATACAATGAACTATGAATAGTATGTGATAATGAGTGCTGATTCATTCAGTCTCACAATCAGTTAATGTAAACTGAGAAACAACTGCATGTAATTCTAATGTCACTTCACTAATGATATATATAATTATCTTGATTTTCACCTTGGTTTGTTTAGTAGGAAATGATATCAGTTGTTTAATCTAATGGTACTTTTGTTGTTTAATCTTAATTCATCAGTTTTCTCTCCTACTTAATATTGCAGTGAAAAATACTTTCCATTGCTAATAATTATCCTAGGACAGCATTTTTCTGGATTTATAATTTGTTATAGACTGATTATATTAACAGTATTTTTTTTAATTTTTATATAGAATTGAAATTAATAGAATGGCAGTAATTCTACCAATCACCTTCACAATTAGACAGTGCCATAGCTTATCCAGAGTATGGCCTGTGGGAGAGGGGTCTGGTTGAGTAGGCTTCATAGAAAAGACAAACCATGTCAAGACTAATCAACATTACTGTCTTTAAAGTGGTTGAAAAACGTGTTATAATATCCTGAAATAAATCCCATTAAAGTAAACAGTAATAACACGATAAAAATATGAGTTATTGAAACATTGTTTACAAGATACTTATTGGCTGAATTGAATTTCCTATACTTCGTATTTCAAACTTATATGCCATTGCTGTGTAATAAACTTATTTTATATGTAAAAAAGAGTACTACTATATTTAGCATACTGAAAACATAATAAAATAGCCTTTTCGACCTCTAAATACATCCCAGCAATTAGAGCATTAAGGTACCACATACTTTCCTCTTCAGTATAACAGATGCCATATATTTCATTGAATGAACTAATTTCATACAGTTGTCTTGTTACAGGAAGCTATTTCCTCGTAATTATGACTCCCGCTCTGTCTGTTCGACAAGCATAACAGGTTTTGTTCCCTTTACAAAAAAGCAGGGAGAAACATCCAAAAGCAATGAATCTGAATGAACGCTTTATCTATGTAAACAGATTCTATATTGGTTACAGATTTTCTGTTTTTACCAGTGGCAGACTAGTGCAGGGGCAACAGGGGTGGTCTGCCTCAGGCCCCTTCAACAAGGAGGGCCTGTATAGCTTCCAACAAAGTTTCAAAAAAGAATCCTTTATCTTCATTTTTGAATGAGTTTTTGTTTTAACTCGACCATCTGACATTTGTCTGTTTGAAACTTTGTCTATCTGTCTTTCTAGGGTAGGTCTCAGTATAACTTTTGAATACATCAACCAATTTTTTAAAACAGCATGCGTGTAAAACTTTTAACCTACAGAACCCTATTGTTTTTTAGATTGATCACCCCAAAAATAGGGGGGGAGGCAAAAATGTGAAAGGGCCAAAATTGTGAAAAATACGCATAAGCCCATGTTGGGTATAAACTAAAGGAAATTGTAACCATAATACGCGTATAGTATTCGTTTTTGAAAATATTTGGACGTCAGGTCCCGAAAAGTGGGTGCAAATTTTGATAAAAATTTCAAAAATTCATGGGGGATTTCAAATTAAAGATAAATTCTAATTAACACCTGTCTGTAGTGTTATGTTTTTAAAATGTCAAAATTTTGGGAGCCCAGGATCAAAGAAAAAAAATCAAAAATTTGTAGACAGATTTGCAACCCAAATCCAAATGTTTCGAACTTTTACTGTTTATTGTATGATTGTGTACTATCTATCGCTACTTTTTTGTCTGTATTCTGTACTGTTTATTGCTAATTGTTATATTACTAAAGAAATTGTAGAGTAATCGGGATTTTTATGATTTTTCCCATAATTGAAAAGTTATCTACTATCGAAATGTATGTAATAATAAATGTATTTCATTCAAAATAGTGAGCGAGTTCTGCAGCTCAGTGAGCTTACTAGTACCCCATTAATGAAAATTTGTTGTTCGCTTTTGGCCCTGAAACGATTTACTTGTATCTAGAGAACGGTTTTGAATTCGCAGCTAGCATACGCGTCGCGTATTAATCCCTTTAATATAGAACTTCACATTTTTAAGTTATTTGGAACTTTGGAACAGAAGACATTAATGCCATTCAATAATATTTTCGAATGCCGAAAATCGCGCCGATATGGGTTTGATGAAAATAAAAAGTATTGAAAGTATTTCCTGTTAAAGGATGCAGACTCGTCGACTAGGCTAACAACTTTCGTACAAAAAAATATCCGAAAGCACTGATATTGAAAGACGCGTTCAATAAAAATTGAAAACATCTACCGGGTAATTATCAGACGATTTCGGTTCAGCTCTACAAGATGACGGATGATGATTGAGAAGTGACTGTAGAGAAGCTCCATCTTGTATATGATGACTGATAAAGAACAAGTTACGCGCTACTAATTCCCCTGCAGAAGCAGCGGTTTACATGGACATCCTTTCCGAATCTATTCCCAACCTATATCTCATAGTACAATACTTTCCAATAATTAGCGCGTTTTTGGCCTCGCGTGAAAGAAGTTTTTCAAAACTTAAATTAATAAGAAATTATGCTAGATCAGCGACAAGTAATGAAAGGCTAAAAAAGTTTGTAATTTTCTATATAGAGAAAACCATGAACCCACTTTTGGATTTTGATGACATAATAGATAAATTCAGAAAAATAAAGGCTCGAAACGGTCATATAATTTCTATGTAAGTTAATTGAAAGGGAACACAATTTCAATTTTTCTCGTTTAAACACCTTTATTTTATTCCCCTAAATTTATGAACAACGAGTAAAGTCTTTGGGTATGTAGGCCTATTACTAAAAAGAAAAAACATAAAAATGTAATTATGCTATAAAACTGTATTGGGGCCTCAAAATGAAAGGTAGTTCCCGGGCCTTGTCCGCCACTGTTTAAAAAAATAATTTAAACTCATGAATAAAACAAAAATATTTAATAATAAATAACTTTCATCACATGACTTTCTATGATGATTACAATTCCGTTTACATTTATCTTTTATGCGTTAGTTGGATTGACTTAAAGCCATTTTCATGACTTCTAAACCAAATATAATTGCAAAATAAAGTTGACGTCCAGTTTTTAAAAACAATGATTTGTAGGGCTGCTGCAGTGTGATCCATGTGCCGTCAATGTTGTTATCAGAAAAAGGCTACCACGTGTGCGTTGGTAGAGCTACTGGATAGAAAGCAAGCGTAGACATCGTACTATGAAGATTCGCAACGTTTAGACCCTTAGGCTTTAGAAATCGTAATTTCGCGATTCTACTTGTCCGCGACTCTACGACGTCAGAGCTGACCTCGTTTACAGAGCTGAGTGTCGGACGCAGATATTTGGGCTATTGCCCGGAGTGGTCGCCAATATTCACTGGAATATCGTGTGATTTCTGAATACACGTCCTACACGCAATCGCACAAGAACGCACGTGCGCTTCATAAAATAATAAATGTTCGTTGAAAATAATAAACAAGATTAATTAAATATCAATTTTACACTAAAACAGAAATTCGACAGAGGCTAAAAATATAAAGTTTTCTTATATAAAAATAAACATACTTCGTGGTCCTGTTGTAGGTCTGTTAAATTCGTATATTCACAGTGTTATTATAAACTACTCTATGTGCTTTACTTCACAGAGTAAAAGTAATGTCTGCTGTAAAATCGAAGTAGAAGATCGCTTCGAATAGTTTACGTTCTCTTCCACGAATGCAGAGCCGTTTTTAGGACCTCAGAGGCCCCCGGCAGACCCGAAAATGAGGCCCCAAGTATAGTATATTATGCACACAAGAGTTTTACATTAAATGTCCGAGATATATACGATATTTTTCGTTGCATGTGGGCCTAAAATGTAAATGCAATTTTTAAAAAAATCACATGGTAGTAAAAATGTATTTTTCACGCACTGCAATGAAAAATACAAATTATTAAGTTTTTTTGGTTTATTAAATTAATAAATACAGGCTGCTTTACAAAAATCACAACTCAAAACTTTTTAAATAATGATTTTATTTATTTATATTTAACAGATAAGAATATGCTTAGGCCTATAGATACTACAATCGTCTACATAGAAAATGATGTATAAGTAAGTAAGTAACAAATAGGCCCATGTAAAAAGAGACTTAAGTCTATTTGAAAAAATGGTTGGAAAAATTAAAATAAACTTAATTTTTTTAGAATACTAGATTTTGAAAAATTGAGCCTTGAATATTATTGTTTTAAACTAAAAGATATAATTTGTATGCTTTAATTAAAAAATATATTAAGTATTCCAAAAAAAAATAGGCGATTTTCATTTTTTCAATAATTTTTTTAAGTTCTCTTATGTCCCTTTTTGCATGAGACTATTCAATTAATAAATAAATAAATACACTCACATATAAAATTAAAAATTAATGATCAAAAAATAAAAGCTAAAACAAATAAAATTTGTTTTTCTTTCCGCAAAATCATC
This sequence comes from Magicicada septendecula, assembly GCA_034769895.1. Lineage (NCBI taxonomy): Eukaryota > Metazoa > Arthropoda > Insecta > Hemiptera > Cicadidae > Magicicada > Magicicada septendecula. Next base: position 730,821,764 of record CM068367.1, read on the forward strand.
AATTATTTCATCAAAACTAATTTTACTCATTATATCATTTTCTATGCTGAGAATACTTAAGGCGTTTAATCGCTCTTGTTTAATACTATTCCTAAGGTAATTTTTCACAAGTTTAAGTTTAGAAAATGACCTTTCAGCAGATGCATTAGATACCATCAAGCATAAAAAAATTCTCAAGCAAATTTCAATGTTTGGGAAAACAGATAAAAGTCCATTATCATACAAATATTTATAAGTTTTCTTAAGATTTAGTTTTTTGGATATAAATGAAGCCCCACTATCATGAACATCATCCTTGATAGTCTCTTCTTCATCGTGATTATCGAGTTCATCTTTATCATCCTTTTCTTCATCCTTTTCTTATCGTCGTCTTCTGTTTTTAAAAGAAGCTTCTCCAAGTCTTCATGCTCTTTTAAAAAACTTTGTAGATGGAGGCACTCTTCAAATAACTTTTTTTCGCAAACACCATTTTTATATATTCTCGAAAAAGTATTGCAGGGAGTCTTTAAGGAACTTTCAGAGAGAACAACCAAATTTTCTAAAAATCCAAATCTCTCAGCTATTACATAATATTTTGAGGCTCTGTCTTTCAAGTTATTAACTAATTTGTCTATAACAGGTAAAAAACTTTTATCTTTAGATTCTCCTTCGGTGTAAAAACAGTATCAAGCGTCTGAGAATTGTCAAAAAACTTAATTCTTGAATTGCGTTTGGAAACGCGTGTTTCTTTAGTGCATTGTTCGAAAGTACTCAAAGTAGATCCAATAAATTTTTCTGTTTTTGTAAAATACATTTCAAAGCTATCTCTTTTCTTATTAATATACTCAGACAGGGAATTCAATATCGTCACCGTTGTTGAAAGGGTCAATGTTGGTTTTTGCAAAACTTGATTTACTTTATTTATCCGTGTTAAAATATCGTTCCACACGAGAGTTAAAAACGCTATCTCAAACTTTTGCATGGATGCAATTGAACTTGAAGCTTTAACTTTTGTCTCTGCTGTCTGATCATCATCGTTCTCAATTTTTTGCAACGCTGATTTTATTTCTGCATAGTTATCATACAGTGCAGTGACTGCATCTGCACGAGCAGACCAACGAGTTGTAGATAAGGCCTTTACAACTTTCTTCTTTCCTGTCAATGAATCCAACAGTGTCCTCCATCTAGATGTAGATGATGAGAAAAACACATACAATGATTGTACGAAGTACAAAAATCTAGCGGCCTCTGGGATGCCTTCAGCAGCAGAAACTCCGACCAAATTTAACGAATGACCTGAGCAAGGAATAAATTGTGCTAATTCGTTTAATTCTTTGACTTTTGCTTGAAGGCCATTGTAACAACCACTTATATTAGATGCGTTGTCATATGATTGACCCCGATAATGAGAAATTGATATGGTAATTTCATTCAAAAAGTTAACTACTTCATCGAATAAGTTCTCTGCTGAATGTCCAGATACAGGAAGGAACTTTAAAAATCTTTCAGTAGGCTCTCCAAACAAAACATATCGAATGATGAATGTTAACTGATCTATGTGTGCAACATCTGGCGTGGAATCTACTGATATTGAATAATATCTGGAAGCCTTTACTTCTTTTATAATTTCTTGAAGCACTCGCTTTCCCATAATATGAATAAATTCATCACAAGTACTTGGTGATAAGTAAGAAGTTGTACCACTGCCAGCAACACCATACTTTTTTATATGCTCCTTCAAAATCGGATCATACTCACTAATTAATTCAAGTAGTCCTAAATAGTTTCCATTGTTTTTACACCCAAATTCCTCAACATCACCCGTCAAAGCAAGTCCTCGTCCAGTAAGAAATTTTACTACGGAAACAATTCTAGTTAAAATCTGACGCCAGTAATCTCTTTCCTCGTTCACTTGCTTTTGAATTTCAGAGTCTATTCTCCCAGTCATAGAAGAACGGTTAAGAAATGAGAGTAAAGAAGCACGATGCTGTTGACTGTTTTCATGAAATGAAACAGCTTGAGCACCATGCTTCCAATCGTTGAAACAGTTGGAATTGAAAGGGTTTGTGGGCATCAAAGTAGAACCAAAGAGTTTGCAAACGAAACAATAAATCTTACCGGTGGATGGAGAGTATAACAACCAGTCTCGTTTTACTTTTTCTCCATTTTGAAGTTCTTTATAAAAAAATGTCAATTGGCAACTTCGCTTTTGAGAAACCTGTTTTCCCTTTTCTAAAAATTCGTATACTCTAATAGATTTACTGAAATCGCTATCTAAATTTTGATAGCATGAAGGCCCTTTTCGAATAAAATATTCTTGGAGTTGGGTTTTTGAAATTCTATTTAAATCCCATAATGCAATATCTAAGCTGAGAAATTCTTCAACCTCTATTTGTTCACCTTTATCATTTTGAGTTGAATGTGTGTTCATTTCATGTGTATTCTGTTTCGAATGATTATTATGTGAAAACTCTTCTTGAATATGTTGTGAAACGAGTGATTGCCTTTCCAAATTACAAACTATTTGACCGCCTTGTTCAGAAAATGTAGACGAAGAGAACTGTGATACTTCAATAGCTGGATCATTATTGTCTATGAGTAGATGATTCTGAGATTCAGTTGATGAAGGTGAATTACAGGGTCTTCTTTCAATTTCCGATTGGCTTGGTACGACATGTAAGAAAGACGATACCTTACGAGTTTTATCAATTAAATTTTTTTCTCTTTCAATTTTTCGGCGTTTATGAGCACCACTTTCAAAACGCTTCGTTTTTGGTTTCAAAATTCCTTCTCTTTCAGAATCAAATTCGATCTAGAACAGTTTAGAATAAAAAAAATAATAAATCAACTAGTGACTTTTATGTTTTTTATAAGAAATGAGTCAGTTCAGCAATGACATATCCGAATGAATTAATGGTGCATAATATTATTATGTAAATAGATCATTTTTGATAATCTGCGAATTGACATACCAGAAATGTAATATTTTTTTGTGTTCTACGACCTTGAAAAATTTATGAGACATAACCTTACACTGATAACGTACCAATACAGAACAAAATTTTAAAAGCCCTACATCATTTTCTAAAGGTGCGCATTACATTTTCATTCAAGAATACATCCACTTTTTTACAGATATACATGTTTAAAAGTTTCTGATATGTCATTCAAAGCTACGAACCAAAATCTTTTTTACTTCGGACCAAGTAAATAGCATAATATCACTGTCAGTCTAATTTGAGGTTAGTTTCTAAGCGTTAGCGAATTTAAAATGAAGTATTGATACGAACAATTTAGAGTGCGTTGAATAACATACTAATAAGATAAAACCTAAGAAGCACACAAAAAAGTATTTAATAATAATACGCCATTTTACTTACCTTAGTTTAAAGTCAACTAATTTTATTTTTCTATTCACAGCACGTATAAAAAAACTAATATCGGGTTAATGCAAAGTCATTGTCTCTTATTCAACCATCATTTAATTAATAAAATGTCAATAAAATGCAATTACAGTTGCGTTGCAAAAAACATGAAAGGCAATAAAAAACAACTCCGGCAATGGCAAATATCCTAGTATATTATATTTAGATTTTAGATCAGCAGATAGCGCTGTATACATGTTTACCAACTTTACTGGGATTCTTGTGCCTTATGTTGCGCGCGTCTGCGTATAGGGAATGTTATCGAAAGTAAATGCGTCATGTACATTACCAAAATTTCTCGACGAGGGGACTGATTTATAAATTTGATAATAAGTACCGAATATAAACTGAAACAAGTCAATTACTTTTAACGATTTTATAGATACGACCGTACGAGGTACGAAGTGCCTTATAATTTCACCAATCTATAGTATTTTTACACTTTTAATCTTATTACTTACACATGTTATAACTTTGTATTATCCAAATACCAACCAACCTTCTTGTCTTTGGTTAAGCACACGTAGATGTCGCTGTCCCCCGAGCATTTAGGGTTTAATGCTTTTAGTCTTTGGTTTAGCACGCGTAGAGTGTGCTGTCCCTCGAGCATTTAGGTTTTAGCGCTTTTTGTCTTTGTTTCAACACGCCTTGGTTTGAGGCCCCTTTAAAGTCGAGGCCCCCGGCATCTGCCGGGTTTGCCCATAGGTAAAAACGGCTCTGCACGAATGACTAAGTTCGTTAGAGACAATTCTGCGACTTTTGTAAATTCTGCAATGGAAATAATCTTCCTTTGTATAGTATCATCTAATTCCTATGTAGATGACTTCTGCAGGCTTCGTGAAGGACAAACTACATAAATATATTGGTTAAAATTTGCAAGTTTCGATTTGTGGGCCGTGGTTTAGTTCTCCTGGTCCATTTATACGTTTCAACTACAGCTGGGGCAATTATCACTGTGTTGGTTCTGATTGACCCTCTAACCCTGAGAAAGACTGTCCAACTGCAGCTGAAACTTCCAAATGGATAACCAGAAGTTGAACCAAGACCAATAAAAAGGTTTTAAATACACCTTGAAACTTACATATCTTTACCAACATAACATCGGTGGTAAAAGTTTACGACCTCGTATAGGCCTATAGGCCTACAACACAAGGTCCTACGGTGTGTTGAAGGAAAGATTGAAAGTATGTAAGGCGTGACAAATAATATTCTTAAAGACGAAAAGGCATGACACCGGTGACAAGACGCGCATACTTCGTCATTAACCAATGCACATTTTAAAACAGCGTATTTAATTATACATTAGTACTGATTGCACCGCGGGAGATCGCGATGTAACTTGCACACTGCTTACACGTGTGATAGCTTTTGCTAAACAAAAATTAGTAATCCGTCTAGCAACTCAATATTTTGGTGTTCAAGCCACTAGACCACGCTTCAGCGATTACTCGTTAACGTACCAACACTTAATTTAACTAAAACAGTTTTGTAAATGATGTGTTTCTTTTAAGTTTTTCCAGTTTTGAATCTCTATTATTAGACAACTTAGTTTATATAGGTGTTGAAGTTTTCGTTTAAATTATCAGTTTCACAGGCATATTGTCTCACTTATTATCACTTATAAGAGAGTTAATTTGATAGAAACCATTATTTACTGGCAAAACTGATCAAAACTGTTTTGAAACTACATTAGAGCGACAGCCTGAGTGTCTAATGTGTGAAGAGTACAACTTGCAGACAGTTTATTGCCCAGAAACTTGTTTACAGTTACACTAAAGTTAGGTAATTTTTTGCTCAATGCTTATAAACAGTCCTAACAACGGTAGCAGCCATTTAAAGTTGTACTGCTATACGAAAATTATCAGTTTCACAGGCATATTATTGTGTTTCGAACATTTTACGAAAATTTTAACATTCGTACTAACATTATGAAAAATCGTACATTCATACTAGTACCTTAGCCACTTTTACCAGCCCTCACTTCCAGCTCTATCGTCATTTTCTTTGTTATTATTCAGAAGGTCTATTGGAACGCGCCCATAGGGCGGGTTAACGACATTACACGTCCTTCACTTATCAGATGATCAGGGATCATTAATTTGAACTCCGCAAAACCAGTTCTGTATAATCTATTAACGATCTCGTTGGCAACGCGATTCCAAAGCGCGTTATTAAAGTATCGGATAGTGAGAAATTCGAAAACCCATTTGTGTTTCCCTTATGTTCTTCTTTATGCAGAACAATTGTGCATAGCTCGGTTGCACAAATGGTGTGATATGAGGCAAACAAGTGATAAATTTTGGAATGTCAAAAGATGCTTAAAGATACGTACATATAATTACGTACTCGTGTGAGCTAGTTAAAATTTAAAATAATTTTGGAAAGAACGAAACAAGGAAAGCGTATACGTAAATAAAAAGGGACAAAAGAAGGGTACAAACCAGGAACTAGCCTGTCCAACGATCCAAATGGACAACTGACGAGTGACAGCAATAAAATAAAAGGAATTTAAAGGTTATTTTGAGAATCTTCTGTGCAGGTATACCGGTACAAGAGAAGAACAATACCAACAAATGAAAAACGGTAAGAATTATGAACAGTGGAGAAGTCCTGGAAGTTATAATCTCATTGAAAACGAATAAGCCGCCTGTCATAGATAACAAGGGGAGAGCTTCTAAACGCGGAAGATAATAAGTTTTTAAATATGTTACTTGGTCTAATCGCAAACATATGGCCACAAAAGAAACCTGCCACGTCGTGAGAATAGACAACAGAAAAATACCAAAAACAGTCCTAAGAGGTAACACATATAAGGCCGTCGATTGTAAAGATAGGAAGATGTTGCCTTGGAAGCGAGGAGGGTGATGTCGGTAGTGCGAGGATGGAATTCTTCCCCTACTAAGAGAATAAGATGGAGGGTCAAGATAGAAGACATGCGCCATAGCTGGAGGAGGGGGGAAAGAGGTTAAACTCAACTTGGTCCTGAAGATAATAATGAAAATGATGATATTGAAACTTGAGACTAAGAGACATGCGACGTTTAACACACCGATATATTCCACGGAGAAAAGTGGACAGCAAAATATGTTTTACTTGTTCAGTTGTAAGAAACTGTAGTTATAAACAACACACATAAAACCTAAAACCGCGTACAAAATACCGCTGATCATGAACAGTGACGTAGACACTAGCAATTATAAGTAGTGTAGTTGTATTGCAGAATGTAGTAATTGTAATAATGCTGTAATCTAAATATGTTAGCCCCTTGGAGTGACGTAACACGGGCAATTGTAACATCCATCTTCCTTCCTGAGTCAGCCAAACCAATAATAGATGTTCACCACGTATTACCCATATGAAACGAGTACAGGGGCGGACTTGCTATAGGAATAAAAATTAGCGTAAATGCGTAAATAACTTTATTAAGCTTAGGTTACTTATGTCTGTCTTGATCTGTTCATCTATATAAACCAACAGCAATTCTGACACTGTCTCCATATGGAAGTGTCATATTCTAGCACTTGTTGTTTTCCTGCCGTACCATAAGTTCACGTTACAAAACGACATACATAATATCCCATATCAAGAAGTTCGTAATTTTTGTGACTTTGGCGGTAATTGTTTTGTAAATAGGTTTATACAGACTAGAAGATGTATTACAAGGAAGATGTATTGTAACGTCCAAGCACTGTAATCTCAGAAACTCTGCTATACGCTTCGCGAGCCATTCGCCGTGTAGTGGCAGTCGGACGTTACGTACAACTCGTCTCCGTATGGTCGGGCCTATCGACCACACCAGCGCACATCTAAGCTCCTCCGGGCGATGCCTTAACGGGGCCATGGAGGCGCGCCTCAGGTCTGGCGACTGGCTGGAGCAGTACATTCACGAGATGTATCATGGCATACACGTACATCGTATTTTCGTGGACCACACCCGAGCTGTACTGTAAGCACCTGCAGGCCTGCACGGGCTCCGGCCTGGACAACGCAAACAAACCAGCGGCGAGATGCCCCGTGCATCTTCTGTCTGTCTACTGTGCGCTTGTCTTTACTGTATTTTGTCCAAGAGCAAGGTATAGAAGCTGGAACGTTATAACTCTTGAGTAGTAGTGTTTTAAAAATTATCATACAATTCTCGTCATGACATTGGCCTAAAATGTAAGTGATATTAAATTGGACGAGTTATAGAGCGTTAGACATCATGTAGTATAGAGCGTTTTTTTTTAATTTATAATTTTGTAAATCTACTAGCTACCACCTGGTAGGTTCTTCTTATAAACGTTGTAATGGGTTTTGTAAACAGCAAGAAATAAGAATTTAGGCTACGTGTTATGAAAAACAGTCAGGATGTGTGATCTCATGTGGTAACACGGACATACAGGATATAAGAGGAAGTGATGTTAACTTCAAGGCTATATGAATATTTGTATTAACTGGTTGGAAAATACATTTAATTAAGTAGGATTACAACGAAGAAAGGTTTAAATTTTGCCTGAAAGGGTCGATGGTATTTACGCTCCTACCACGTGTGTAGACTTTAAAACGACATACTCAAAATACAAGAACATGCTGTCTGAAAAATCCAAGGAGATACAAGATGCTGGGTGCACACTGTGAAATAGGATAAAAATTGAATCTTAAATACATTGTATACAGTAGAATGTCGAACGCTAGTGACGACCTACAGATGTTTTGCTTGTAAGTAGATTTGGTTCATGCAGAAAGGCGAAAGCAGTAAAGTCCTTTTATCGCTTTATTTCCATGATTGTCTTAAAATAATTCGTATTCATCTTTATTTATTATTAAAGTTTAATATACACTGAGATGTATGAATATTTTTACTTTATTGTACGTTAGATATTATGTGGTTAACGTGAATACTTATTATTTCAATGAGTAAATTTTGGCTCAAATGTTTTGTTAACTTCTTTTTTAACAAAAAAGTTATTGCATACGTACTTTTCTGTCATTTTATAAACATCTTTTTGAAAACATTTTCATATCATTAAAACACGGGCTCTTTGGTGACAATTAGCCGTTATCGTTTCAATTAGCAACTGCAGGCTTTTCGATCTGAAAATCACCACAATCAGACGGGATAAATGTAGAGTTGATGTTTCCAAATAACATCCTAGATTTCATGGTTGCTGTTGCTTGGTCATATAGTTGCACACATGAAAATTAAATTTTGTTAAAATTTAACAGTTGTACAACTGAAACAAATTTTCTCGCTGTCTACAGAAACCAACATGTGAAGTAGCCGGTAGCGGACAGCTTCAGCGTCTCCGTGTGTTACACCGTTAGTCGCTAGTCGCGTTACTTGCTTATCGTAGTAGCCTCAGGCCTGTTCGATTTGAAGTAAACTTTCAATCGTTGGTTTGAGGCTAAAACTACTTCGCATTTCTGTATACTCAAGATTCAGTCTTATTTTCTGTTTTTCTTTCTTTATTTACTTCATTTTTAAATAAGTTTTTGTTTAGTTTCACCTTTGGTTTAGTTTTTTGTTTTAACCGAAAGTGAACATCATGGAATTTTAAACTTTCAGACATTTAAAGTGACCGTTTAGAAAAGTTGCCTTCTATATAAAAAGAAATTCAATCAAAAGGAGAACCAGACACTCTTTTAAAAAATATTCTAACTGAAACTTTTAAAAAATGTTCGGTTAGTTTATAATAATACAAACGGGGCTTCAAACGTAAAAAAAGATTATAAGTATAACACTACCGACTCGGAACACAAAGTTTTATATTGGTAAAAATTTTACATAATTAGTTAATCAACGGACACGTCATGGACAACAAAATCCATGAAGTAAAAAAGACTTTTGCTCTACTTCCAATCTCCCGCCTTAGCAGCATCTATAGTAGTAGTATTTAGATGTTTAGTGTGATTGTTTAATCTCATCTCCAACGGAAACATTATTTTCTCTGTACGTGAACTGTCTGAGCCACGTCCCCATTGGCCACAAGTCCTGTGCCATCTATCATCGTTAGTCTGAGTCTGCTTCCTTTCCATTTATGCCTTCATTCATGACATCATAATTTTCTCCTTGTTTCATTTCCCGCATGCAGGTTACATGTCCAGCCTGTTCAAATCTCACGGAATTTATAAATCCGAGTTCATGTTATATATTTCATAGAGTTTGCGATTAATAAGGCTTCCCCGGAAGTAACGTGTAACCAGAAAAATAATTTAACTTCTTTTTTGGAAATTAGAAGAAATACTGACTTGGGAAATTTCAGTACTAGCAATATTGTACTTTAGTTCTGACCATGTCTTTCATTATGTCAAATTTTTTTCTTTCAACGGATGCAATACTAAATTCTTTTAGTGCCATTAGATTAGTATTTTCCTGTAATTGTTTTCTGAGCTCAACTAAGATTATTATAAGGAGACCTGTATTCAAGTTGAAGTAGTATGTTTTTAATTATTTGATCAAATTTGTAGTATGCTTGGTGGACCAATGACTATAGCACTTGAATGCTACAGTCTCACTACTAAACTTTTTTAGTTTTTGTTAATAACGACAACACTGTTTTTCAGTTTAAAACATGTTGTTTTATTTCTTTTAATACCAAATGTTTCACCCATACTATGATGAGGCATTCTTAGTGGCTCAGTGGCTTTCTCGATTACCATTCTAATGTATATGCAGTTTCAAAATTCTGAGAGTTTCAAAATATGAAATACTGTTAAAATAAACAATGTGTTTATTAGAACACAAAACACAATTCATTGCCGAGTCTGCTTCTTGCTTCTTATGTAGCTTACACTGTATGGGAATAATTTCTAGAATTTACGTGTCTCTTTGTATTGTCTAAAGAACAATAGAAAATTCCCAGTTTCACTTCCAATTAGATACAATTATAAATTGCCATTTATATAGACATGAGAAACAAGTTACACTGTGAAATAATGAATTTTACACAAGGCAGTATTCACTCATTTTGAAGGTCTTAAATTGTGTTTTAGAGAGTGTTACTTGTATGTGCACGTGTGTGCACGTGTGTGTGTGTGTGTGTGTGTGTGTGTGTGTGTGTGTGTGTGTGTGTGTGTGTGTGTGTGTGTGTGTGTGTGTGTGTGTGTGTGTGTGTGTGTGTGTGTGTGTGTGTGTGTGTGTGTGTGTGTGTGTGTGTGTGTGTGTGTGTGTGTGTGTGTGTGTGTGTGTGTGTGTGTGTGTGTGTGTGTGTGTGTGTGTGTGTGTTTAAATTACTTATTACATTAAACTGCATTTATCACATTTTAATCTATCTATTGTTACAAGTTTTAGAATTTTTATTTTATTATTAGAACATTTGATTTTATACCTATTTTTACTCATACGTAGCTTCTGATGTCCAGTGAATTATAAACTCTGCAGTAAATTTGCTACTCTAATTCCCCAGCAAGTTTCATCCCAAAATGCTACCCATTCCATTATACTCCTATAGCTTTATACTTTAGGCTATATACTTCCGACCCTGTCTTGCACCTGTTCTTGAAATCAACCCTGTCCACCTTCACTTCCATAAATAAGCAAGAGGTGGTTAGGAAATACAAGTATTGTGACTATTCACAACTGTTGTGGGAGAAAAATTCACAACTATCTTATTCTCTTTAAAAAATTTGCCAACAATTTGTATGATGTATCCTGCAAAAGAAAATATATATCAATTAATTCAGAATACAAACTAAAATTTTGAGTATTCAGCACAGATTCAGTCTTTTGTAAAAATAATATGCTTATGTGTTACTTCCTTCAATAATACAGTATAACAGCCCTATAAGTGCTAAATAATGTACGTTGTTATAAATATTTTGTTTATGTCTTGCAGTTTATTTGTCCTGGTTTTGGAATGTCAGTCTAAATTTGGTTACTTAGCATTACACATTAAAAGTTCTCTATTTTAAACTTACACCTTTTTTTAGAAATTAAAAACATTATAATAAAATTATAAAGCAAAATTATGGAAGATGATAGAGCAACAACATTATGGAAGTGATATACAACAACAACTATTATAACTACACATATTCAAAACATGTTATCAGAAACAAAAAAATAATAATAATAAATAAGCCTCTAAGTAAATCTGTCAAATGTGTCTGCAAAAAATACAAATTTGATGAGCATCTTTAATTATATATTGTAAATAACGATGAGTACATTTATGAGTCTGTTTACAGGACTACATATGATTTATTTAAAAATTGTATACACAGTCTGTTATTCTGTTTGTCAGTTGGTGTTATGATCATGGCGTCACCAGTGCTCAAATTATTAAGGGGGGAATGTTATTGAATATTTGGTGTATGGCCAAATTTTTAAAATACTAGGGTCATTGTTTTCTATTTTTATAAATTTTAATCTTTTAATAGTACTAATATAATGTTTTATATATATATATATATATATATATTTTATAATGACTTTACCTCAAGATGTTTTCTCCCTATTTGGAACATGTTTCGGGAAGCCTTGTGTTCCCATCTTCAGACTTCATGGTTTTGAGACTTGTGAGGTTTTTGTGCATTGGCTGGTTGTTGCTTTGGTTTCCTGTTGGTCTCTGGTGCTTTAAATTGGTATTATTGTGTGTGATTGTGGTGTATACACGTATATTAGTATTTTTTGTATTTTCTACGTTGAGTGCTTTGAAAATTGTTTCATGTTTTGCAATGATTTGTATTTGTTCAGGTATTAGTTTGTTTTGTGTTTTATGTTTGTATATTTGTAAATTTTCCCAAATGTTCATTATGGTCCCTTTGTGTGGTATATGTTTTCTTAGTGTCATATTGGTTATGTCTAGGAATTCATGTCCAGTGTTTATTGCATGTGTGGCCAATTAGATTTATATATTTCTGGTTTTTTGTATGCATTTAGGTGTGCAAAATAACGTTTTTTCAGCTGTTTTTTTGTTTGTCCTATGTAACATTTATTGCAATCTTAACATTCAATTTTGTATATACCATTGGTTGTTGTATTATCTTTGTTGTGTGGGTTATTTAGTTTTTGTAAATTATTTTTATTAGTTTTGTATGCTATGTTGATATCTGTGTTTTTAAATAGTTTTGTTAGCTTTGTTTGAATTACTATAATGTTGTAGACTTAAATAATTTATTTGTACATTGTCAGGTAGTTTCAAGTCTATGTTAATTCACTAAGTTAAGTGCAGAAATTAAGATGACTCAAATAGAGAAATCCGGTGTTTATTTACAATAAGTATTAAGCATTGCATTGGTAACTTTTCTGTTAACTAAAATAAAACCATTAAAGAGTTCGACAATTCAAAATATTCTTAGCATAGATTAAGTTCATTAGATCATTCTTAGCATCAAAAAGTTTGAGTCACATTTCTCCTAGCACCAACATTAGAAATAAATACATTGACTATCTTCTTATTGTTAATGTCGTCCAATACCTTTTGTATGGACAAAACATAGAGCTACATCATTGAACCTTGTCTGGGTCATAGTTGACTTAAGATAACTTTTTACTTTTTGAAGAGCACTGAAGCTTTTTCTGCCTTACAACTAGATGCTGGGCACACAAACAGAAGATGAACCAAAGTTTCTACATTTCTGAAAAGATCTCTGGCCTCTTATGTCATCGAGATCAAGGCTGTCTTCACGTCATCAAACCTGTCACCTTGTATCTTTGTAGAAACAGTTCTATTTCTACTTAAAACACTGATTTGTCAATTTCTGGATAAGGGGCTAATGTTTCACATTCTTCCTTTTGCAAATGAATGTTTTCTAACAAAACCTGTTTCTTCACACCAGGCTGATTGAGAATTCAATTTTTAAGTCATGCTGCAGCTGGGTCTAAGACTTCAAAATATTATTTTTATTGTATTCTCTTATTCTTTTATTCACATGACTGACACTATACATGGAAGTCAGTTTTTCCACCAATTCTTTTTGGTACTTTTCTACATCTCATAACTTTCATCTCTTCCAAGCCAAGCTAAGAAATATATCATTCCATTCTTTAAATACACATGAAAACTTTTCACTCATCCTTAGCGCATTCAATCAATCAATGATATGTTCAACTGATTTATGCAGTCATGCTACAGTTCTATTATTTCCCTACAACCACTTGTTTAAAATTTTCAGAAGTTCAAATACATAGTGTCCCATGATCAAACCAAGATATATAGCTCCATTCTCAAATACACTAAGTAAACTACTAGCTCCGCCATATCCTTGTTCTGTTAGTTCAGTCAGTGTTTTCATATTACTAATTCATATCTGTTCAAAATTCCTTTTATTTATGATCACCAACAAAGCCATCTTGTGGGAGACAGTGGTTTGATCTTGCAAATGTTACCAGTTGAACTCTCGACTACATTTTGATGGATATGCATAAACACAGATTTTGCTTTAGTGTTTTAAAACAAACTTCCTAATTGATGGGCTCATTCCATTGCATTTTTTACTGTTCTAGATGATCCACAACTTCCTTTCATGATAAATTACTGCAATGAGCTCAGTGCACATAATCAGCCAAAGGCTGCTTATGGATTATGATGGTTTGTACACCATTATTGCTGCCCTCATATTCCCAGGTCCATCATAGGTCTGTCCACAAAGTTTTACCTGTGAGACTTGCAGTCTAAGGAGTGAATCACAAATAAACGATGGTATATATGAGCCACAAGTTATGCCAGTTTTATAGAAACCCATAAAACTCTCTTGAGGGTCCAGCTTATCAAACATCATCTGCTCACTTATTCATCTCCTTAAATGTACACCATCACAAATCACTGAATAAGTTAAAATATTTATTAGCTTGATATTTTTAGTAAACTTAGCAACTACTTCACTACCTATGATTTGGATGATTTAATTTTGCAGCACCTATAGTGTGTATAATTCTGTTCACTTTGGAGCCACTGGCTAGGAGATGGTTTGTCCTCAAGGTAAACTTTCAACAATTCTTTAAAGTTTCCTCCAAAATTTTGTGATCTCTAATTGCCTGTCCCTGTCTAATGAGATATTTAAGAGTATTAATAATAACCATTAATAACTCTAGAATTACCTTTTGTTCCTCAGTTTAAATTTTTTATAACTGCCTTTTTGTTGAGCATAGCTAAATACAGTTTGGGCATACTTGTTATTCATTAGACTTTGAAAACTTTTTTCGTGGTTTTTAAATCTTTTGTGTCCTTTCCCACTAAAAGCCATGTCTGCTTTCATTTGCAAGTGTTCTGTCCAGACATATATGAATATATTTTGTACAAAAAAGCACCTTATCCCATCAACCCCAGATATATGCAGCTACAGAAATTGTTTGTACCAATTTTGTGGAAAACTTAATACTCATCTTGTAAGATGCTGATGAACTGGAAAACCATCAGGTAAAATTTCAGTCTGGTATGGAAGACATGCTGATTCAGTTTAGGCAGCTGCAAATCAATTGAATGCTGCAGCCACTGATGTCACTGGTTGTGGTAAGCGTTCAGAAAATCTTGAAATTCAAAATTCATCGGCAGTAAGTGGAAATTCTTCAAGGCCCAGAATCTATACATCAAGAAATTTGACTTGTTGGATCAATAAAGTAAATTTAATTAAGAATGAATATTATGAGGGCTATTCATAAATCAACCTTCAACTAACTTGTAAGAAAATTAAAAATATTATGTTCATATCTATATTACCAAGGACATATCTAGAGTTTGGCCTGGGGGGGGGTCCGGGGTCGGGTCGGCATCATACAAAAGAAAACACAAGTTAAGACTAATCAACATTACTATCTTTAAAGTGGCTGAAGACAGTCCCATTAACATAAACGGTAATAACACAATATAAATACGCATTATTGAAACGTATGCGCTAATGCTGTGCAGTAAACCTGTTAGTGTATTTAAAAAAAGAGTTACTACTGTACACAGCTGAAAAAAAATAAAACCGCCTAAAAGTTTAGAGATTACAAAATTCAACTTTGTTGACCCCCGGGGAGGAGAACAAACGGAGCCAGATTTCGAGCAGCAGGTCTAGTGCCTTTCAGTTCACTGTGTAGTACTGGAAAACATTCTGGATGCAGAGATTGAAGAAAATGCCATTAGAAGAAGTTTGGACAAGTGTTTAGTGAAGATGCTCAGCAGTGTCGAAGAAGACATGAGGGTGCAAAATACCGGTAGTTCTAGGTACAGCATTTGTCAAAGAACCATCAGACTCTGGAGAGATCAGCGATCCTGCATAGCCACCTACAAATTACAGTATTACTGGTAATGCTAAAGATGATAAAATCTGCAAAAAATGCTTCTTTGAATGAAACATACAAAGGACTGACTGGGGGCAGTGTTTGACATGCCATTATTGGTTCTGTGAAATTTGCAATGGTGGAACCAAAATAATTTATTATGAATCTCGCAGTCTACCAGGATGAAGATTAAAGTAACCAACTGTAACTCATAATTATTTAGTTCTTAAGCAATTATTTTTTGTAACTTTATAAGTTTATAATTGTATTATTATTTTAACTGTATAATTGGATTATGTAATTAGATCATTTAAATCTAGTGTATTTTGTGATTTTGATAAATGTTGATAAAGTACATTTATCAAATTGCATTTTTCATACAAAAAAAGATTAAAAATACAGGGCCAATGTTCTCCCATTTTATGGTACTTATGTGTAATTCTTGAAGTTAATCTGTCAGTGGAATAAACCGTCATCTCATCGTATACATGATAGGCCTACAAAGCGTAATACAATAAGTAGCCCATAAGAATGTAGACGCATAAAAACGTTAGTTTCTAAAGTTTTACGTAAGACAAAGATACTTTTTCATTTTCCAACCAAAGAAAGAGTAGTGTGACCTTGGCCTTGGTAGCGCAAGCTTCCACCAATTGATTAGTTCCGATCGACAATTTTTCCAAACATGGAGGAAATTGTTACAAGTATTGTGTTGGCACAGTACAAAAACTGACCAAAGGTCAGTATCGGGGTATGTGATTCATTGCAAGCGACACAACACAAACGCGTTCGTATGTAAATTTACACATACATTTATATATTATGTATATTGGATACATACAGTAGATTAGTAGGAAACGTTCTGGTTACATTATCTGTGTACTAAATACGCAGACAAATTGGCGTTACGCCAATCGCAGTTTAAATTACTAATTATGACGGAAAGTAGGCGGATTATTGGACATAGGCTATATATTTTAAATACTTATATGTGTGCGAAGGTGAGTTACTTTATGTGTTTCAAAGGAACTATTAATTCGTTTTGTACATTCAGTGTACGCATATATTGCGCTCTGTATCTTTCCTATTATCTTTACTATTATTATTACTACAGTATTATGTTTACTATTCAGCCAGGTACCTTCAGTACTGGATGTGTTCGCATTTCTTATGTCTGTACGATTTTTTACATTATGTCGTGTACTGTTGAATTATTTATAGTCGATAAACGTCCAAAAATGGTTAACAATATCGCCGAGGATAAATGATAAAGAACGAAATGATGTAGAAGGATTTTCTACATCAAATAAAAGCGTACTATACACATGATGTACGTAAGCAATTAAATATTTCAAGTATACACGATGCTTCTTCAGCGTAAGCGAAAGCATTTTCTGAAAGTTCCCTTTGTGAAAATCAGAGACGACTAAGAATGTGAAACAGTAATAAAAAACGTAATTAATTTTCAAACTGTAATATAACTATACGACGCACCAGTTACTTGTTGATTCATATAATTATGGTAAAGAATTATGTGTACTGATAAAGTCGGTAGTTAACTACAGGAAAAATTCTGTAAACGTTAACAAAGTAAAAGTGGATTTACGGGAGCAGATCCATTCTGTTACTGATGGTGCAGGTTACGTTACTGACATCTTGCAGGTATACGAAAGTAATGCCTGTTTGCTATTGCATACAACGACAAATAACCCAAACGTGACCCCTTTATACCAACAGATAGATAGACTTACTTCTAAACTAACATATATACAGTATGTATATATATATACATACAGTATATACATACAGTATACAGTACACACAGTATATATATACAGTATATGTATACAGTATGCAGTATATATATATACAGTGCGTGCGCGCGCGTGTGTGTGCAGTATTTTACATACTTCATAACCATGAACGCGAACGCGAAAGAAAAGCAAAGAGTTTTTGATTAAGTCATCGAGTTCTGACTAAAGGAATACGGCTGCTGACATGCGCATGACGAGCCGACAGTTAATGAGTCTGATGTACGAAGAAGAGTGAAAACGTTTAACGAAGCCGAACCAATGTTGAGGACAAAACAAAACTCCATCCACATTAGTCACCGAAGAAAATCAAAACAGGGTGGATGATGATTATACGCATAAATTTTTAGTGGCTTTGTGAAACATACTGTTAAACATATTATATGAATTTTTGAAATAAATGTGATTCCGAATAAATTCTTTGCTGCGATCAGTCGCTGAACTCTTCACGTACAAGCTACTGTTAATATATAAGTTAAAACGTTTGGGCGAAGGGTATCTCCCTTTCTCATTTATTTTCATACGAAAAACTAGTCATGAATTATTAATTTCAACCCTAAATGTCACGTTCACATTGTTATTTAACAGGTCTCACGTTAAGAGCATTACAAAATGTTCGCAATTACTTTATCAAATGCTTTCGCGTAGTCCGCAAGTGCTATGCAGAAAACGATAAAGTATTTACTCTTCGCCTCTTGAGAGATGCGTTACAATGAAAATATTATCGGAATCTTTAGAGTCTCAGGATTCTAAAACTTTGAGGTTCGAGAAGAAACTTTCCGACAATATCTCTAATTCTGTTTCCCAAGACTTGAAATATATCATAAACCAGTAACCGAATAAATTGGTCCTCAGCTTCTTATCAAACACATAGCGTATCTCTTGTTCCAACCCAAATACGAGGGATCACATTTTCTCAGTAAAAGAATAATTTCATTATTCTTAACGTCTAATAATAAAAGATTTTCTTTTCTAAAAAATAAATTAATTTTAATTGCTGTTACAATTTTTACATAATACATTACTGTAGTTCACTACGTCATTATAACAATTTCGTGAACTGTAATGTTGTTTCGTGTGTCGTTAAACCCATGATGAATATGCTTTAAAGTTCTTTAAAGACAGTTATCACACGAACGTATTCAGGACTCTGACTCAGATATATTTAATGTGTACCTTTCTTATGTTAATGACTTTCGCGTTCGGGCTCGAATAAATGGGTACTCTATTGTCCATACTTTAGCACTTGGAGTGTGTAAGGATAATTCTAATTAGACGCGCACGCGCGCGCGTGTGTGTGTGTGTGTGTGTGCGTGTGTGAAATAGTAGCTCAAGAGTTTTACTGGCAGCAATTGCCTTTTACTGATGTAGAGTATAGTTGCTTTTATAGTGTCAAACATCTAGCTAATCAAAATACGTCGAGTACCGGTAGCTTATGCAGAAGAAAAACAAAAGAATTTAAATTACGAGTTACACAATGTTTTAGACGTCGGTTAATAAAATAGTCTGGACGTATTAACAAAATCTTAAAAACTGTTTCTCTAATTTTAATAAACAAGCTAGACATAGAAAATCCGCAGTAATACAGACTTCTAAATTAGCTTTACTACATAGTACTTAGTTGACACTGTAGCGTCTTCGTAATAGGAAACAGCAAGACTTGTTCCTGCAAACAAAACTGTTCTGAACTTTCCATAGATTGCCTTGCCTTTCTTTGTCATTTCAACAAACTTTTTGGAATCCGACGTTTTTTGTAACCCAGCCGTTCAGTTAATATGATTGTACTGTGTAGCACATCCCTATATTGATTCATGTTATGTAACAGTCACCTATAACATTAGCACCATGTTTTGTATAGTACATTAACTTTACAACTGTATTCCGCACTCTCGTTGGGTCCGTATGAACACACTCGTGTAAGGATTTCGTTTATCAGTACCTTCCTCAGATAATAACATACGCAGATTCTGGAAATTCTGTGTACATATAGACATGCGCGCGTGTGCGGAATGGACACGCGCTGTTGAACACAACCTTGCTAACTTTGATTGTGTAAAACTCATCTTAACAATTTATCACACTTCTAGCGGAAGCAGTTTTTTCCATCAATTACCTTCCTTCACGCGGACAGGAATTAGATAATACAATACGAAGAAAAACGTTATTTGCGTTTCAAAATTTCCAAGACTTGGATGTCGGAAGTAAACTTGACTAAAATTATGCAGTGGTCGTAAAAAAGAAACTCTTCCATTCGATTTCTACATCACCTCTGCAACAGACAATGAATTTACATTCAGCCGAAATTCGTGCCTCCGTTCTTACCGCGCACCTTCAATTACAATATGTTCAGTGAGTCTTGTACCTGAGTCATCTGAATAACATACAGACCTACTAATCGCTTTCTTCTATTTCTGTATTGTTGTTTGTGTGCAAGATGAAGAGCCAAGGCTATATTTCTTCCTGATTTCTAGCTGTGATTACTGTCTGTTTATTTTTCAGAGGTCAGGAGGTTAGACTGTCCAGAGGTCATTCCAATTGTAACTTCCGCATCTTGGATTCTGTATACTTCGTGGCTATAGTTTCCTTTCCTTTACAATCCATGCCGTTTAATCGTTAAAACTCAGCTTACAGATAAACTTCTCACGTTATTTCCTTCTATTAGATGCTACACAAAGAGTGTCCTGTAAAATCTGATATTGTAAACATGGGAAAAGAACTGCTGTTGAAAAGTCGCTGTAAACTAGAATTCTAGTTCTAAAGTAAAGCCACAAAACTGCCGGCTTAAATCAAAATGATTATTTCCTATTTACTCTAACTATTATTTACTCTAAATATTTCTTTGTAGCATCACTTTTCCCTTACAAATTAAATTGTATCTCAAAGTGTGAGTTCCGCGAACGGTAACAGAATCTGTACTGTGTGCGGACGCATACATGCTACAACTATTCTGACACCCATAGAAAAGCTGGGGTGTCAGTCTACCCGTCGATGGTAAAGTTAGTATCAATCAGTTGTCTGTGTAGAGACAGGCACGGGTGGTTTGTGTCAAAAATAAACAAAAAAACAAATAATAAAACAAGTACATACAGACAGGTAGTAGTCGTCATAAGTATACCGGTTATCAGCTGCGTAGAAAGTGACGGTGGTACACATTATAAGCCTCGCTGTAAGCTAATCTACACGGCAAGAAGTGCAAGAAGGAATCAGTATATGTAGATAATACGAAGTGTTCTACACAAATGAAAGATTAAAAAATATTTCAGTTACGGGGGGGGGGGTACTACACGTTTAACAGAGTAGAATAAACATTGAAGTTGGATCCAAGCAGCGTTTCCACCTTCCTATTAGTATACCTATTTGACTTCCCAACCAATCATTAATAACAAATTTCTTGATTTTTTCTTTTTTTTAAGGAGTGCATAGATTTCACCTCTGTTTCCATATGAAGATAAATATGTAGACTCAATTTAAATCTGCCACCAGAACACAAAATGTTATAGTTTCTAGTACATACATACATGAAAGCTAGCAAATGGATGTTTATCACAGATAAATAAGAAAAATGATTTAGTAAAAATGAATAAGGCGACTTCCGTGCAGTGTGGAGTACGGAGGAATTTACGTCAAGGAGAACCACTGTATCGAGGATTGCTACCGGCTTCCAAGTTACTCGATATGTCTGTTTAGAAATTTTCGCTATGCGTAATTCTTGCGGCGCCATTCGTAAGAGATATCAAAATCGTGATTCTATCGTTGTACTTGTACTTTACCGCCCGAGGCTACACACAGTGGTCGCAACAGGCAGCCTGTTCATTCTGCTACAAGTTAGTGAAAACCAAGTGACTATTTGACAATGCGGCTAGGACTGTACTAACTTGATGCAGTTTGAGGGCGAGGAAGTAAATGGCTATTTAGAGCAGAGCAAGTAACCAGAAACTTAAAAAATTTGTAACAGTATTTTTTCAAAACGTAAAACCAAAATGTTTAAGGAACATTTGTAGTGTGTTTGATAAAAATTGAGATCACACAGAAGTA
The DNA here is from genome assembly GCA_034769895.1 of Magicicada septendecula. NCBI lineage: Eukaryota > Metazoa > Arthropoda > Insecta > Hemiptera > Cicadidae > Magicicada > Magicicada septendecula. Next base: position 730,843,195 of record CM068367.1, read on the forward strand.
AGGCATCGAATCAATTAACTGTTGTTTCATCGTCAACGAATACTTAGTTTCTTGAGATGAGGAAAACTTCCTTCTACAGTTAACCATATTCTCTCAAACATGGACTTCTACTAACGCATTCAAAACATGTATCTCGCGACTTTGAGTACACTTAAAAGAACGGTTTTGCAGAAGTAAGAACTGCCAGGCCTATAATTTTCCCATGTGACGATAATCTCTGAGTACTTTTCTATAAACTTTCGCAACTGTGTAACGAGAATCGTTGAGATTGGCAGGGTACACGACAGTAATTCAAAACTGATCCGTGAAGAGTCCCTGACCTGTTGGTTCACACACATTATGAGAATAGAATAATACATGGTAACTCAAAATTATGTAGTTATTAATTACAATATCAGAAGATAGATGGGAGTCCCACGAATTAATAAAGTTTTAATGCAGTTAGAGAAACTGTGATTGTTAAACCGAAGCGACTACTTGATGATGATAACGAACAGAAGAGACAAAGGAAATGATGAAACGGTGATAGAAATTCTGACAGCGTTAATGACAAAATGTTTTGTGTACACAGCTGATTAAATCTTTTATCAGTGTAAAGAATGTATAGAAGGCAAATGTCACGTAGAAGTGTTTTATTATTGTGAAGTCAGGAACCATAGTATTATACTTGCCCGATTTCAGCTGCATACTTATTCAAAACATTAAATATTTATCCGTTGGTAACATTCGTAATGCCAACATTAAATAAAATTAAAACACGAGTACTTGAACGTAACTGACCTTCAACAAACTTTTCCTTTGAATTTAACAAAGTAAGTCAACTAACTTTATCAAAAGTACATTTATTTTTATACTGTATTCAATCGAAAAATCGCATAAACATCAGTCGACACAGCAGAACTGAATATCGTTGAACGTTTCGTGATAAAGAGACCATTCACAATAAAATAAAAAACCGTTACCTCTTATTTAATTTCTAATTGAGAACACGGCATTTCCGGCCACAAAATAAATAAAATCATTCTGACTGAGTACAGTGGTTCGTATAGGCAAGAGTATCTTCGTTGTAAACAATTGAAACTTTGTCGGACATTACGATTGCACGTCACTTAGCTGCAGCGAAAACCGGTGAAATGAATGCGAAACCTTTCCACATAAATTTAAAACACAGAAGTATTGAATTTGCTTACAGCTGTTGCATATTACTAGCTTACTCTTCTTGTTAAAGAGCTTTCACTCTTACTTATAAGTAGAATCCGGCCACAGTTTTCTTTACTCCTCTTCGTCAACTCGTTGTGTCATCGTCTCCCAAATCGTACTCACTAGGAGAAACTTTTGTTATCTCCAAACAATCTCAAGCTTGATCTATATCACTTATCTAAAGCCTAATCTAGATCCAGGAAGTGGCCGGTTTACTGTAGTGTTCAATTTATTCTAAGTATCTTCGAATTCCAATAGAACTTTACTTATGTGGAAAATACGGGTTGCTCATAGTCGATAACTCTAATATGTTTACACATAGCTGCAGGTGTCTGGTTAGAACTAAGTTCATAGCACTGAACTAACTTGAGGTGACAAAACAACTCTGTGTTTTATTTATTTATTGTATAAATTATTCGTGTTCACATACGTAGTTGTTTTCAGTATTTGTTTTTATTTGAATTCTGAGAGTAAGTAAGATTATGACGACTTCGGCATGAATTGTGTCCTTCCGTTATGTATATAAATATCATTTAAATTCTTTAACACAGACGTTCATCAGTAAACAGTAAACTTTTAAAATAATTTGAATATTAGTAAATAGTAATTTAGCGAGTCGTGCCCAATGTCTGCACACGCCTACAAAAATGATATTATACTATATCTAATTTTGTAGAGTTTTATTTATAATAAATTCAGTACGGTCCCATGCATAATATAATAGTACAAAGTAATTAACACACTACACTCAATGGACATTTATTGTGTGTGTGTGTGTGTGTGTGTGTGTGTGTGTGTGTGTGTGTGTGTGTGCGTGCGTGTGTGTGACACCACATTTGAGTCTTTTTCCCTCATATGTATTTTCTTCCTACTTGCAGAATTAAATTTTTGCTTTTGTCGACTTTTAAATTTAAATACTCGTCAGCATTCGGTTGTGTCATTCGTACTTACGTAACTCATTCCAAATTACACGTTACGATACCGTACAGTATATCCTATCCGTGTGTAATTACAATTCTCCGGTCTTTACTTATTCTGTTTCACCAGTTCACTCTAAATACACAGTCACTGGTTTCTTCAACCGGGTTCGCGGAAGGTAGAATATTACGAATGAGCGTTTTGTCCCATGCTGTCAACAAAACATATTTTGACATTAATATCCTTATTACCTTTAAGAAACTGTAAATTCCAGTGTTCCAATTAGAGTCTTTTTATATAAACTACTAAAAATATTCACAACACGGTAACAAATTAAGAACATCCTTATTAATTCTGCTTCTTCACTACAACTACAGACCAAATACATATCATTGTTTTATACAAAGTATGAATATTTTTGTTCACAATACTCAACTGCATATTCAAATCAAAACACAGTTACTCAACACATGTAAAAAACACACTTTAATGCATTCTTTTAATATGTAATATTTTCTCTCCCTCCTTTTGTATAGTCACATAGGTTATGAATAACTGAAATTACTGAAATTTTAGACAGAAATGTTAGTAACCTAACGTACAACCAGAGACTCCGCTCATAAGTCTAATTCTGAAGACTCTTCTTCAGAAGTAATCCAGTTCTAAAACTACTGGTTTTAAATCCACTTCTAATGGGTGCTCGCTTTTACCCATTTTCAGAATAGGATTTACTGACAGTGTAGCAGTTGTACTTACTTTCTGTTAGTAGTACCTCATTGTTTGTCTCTTGCCATGCAATGTGAGGCGTACATTGATGACGCCGTAAGGGCTGTAGAAACCTGTGTCCTTGCGCACTGTTTGTCTACTCACATATTAAGGAATTTAGTTATGATGAAGTTCTTTACGTACTGCCAATGGCATAGTCGGTTTGCGTAACCGTGTCGAGTCCGCTTGTAACAAAGGAAATGTTAGTAAACATACACACCAGACATTCTAATGCTTAAAACTCATTCATAGTCGCATAGTATAAAGTCAACAGCTAAGCTCGATATCAATTTCCTTCAGTATTTTCCCTTCAAGTCGAAGGACGCTGTAATTGTCGTACATAATTTACTTATGTATTACGTAAACTTGTCCACGTCTCAATTAATATCACATTTATTTGAATTTTACTGCCATTAATGTATTTATCACATTACAAACAAAATATTTACTTTCAATTATTTCATCTTAGTTATTTACCACTGTAAAATTGTGTACAGTACGCTGTAACAGTGGTATTTACTGGTGTACGTGAAATTTCAAAACTTTATGAGAGTTTATTTGTTTACAAAAATTAATTCATGTTACATAGAATTAATTAATTAAAGTAAGGTGGTCCTGATACATTTAAAAAAGTCGGCGGGGGCTGTGTCGGAGCCACGGCCGCAAATCTTCAGAGCGTAGAATACGTCTGCGTGCTTTAGGGTTGCTAATGTGTTATGAATAAAATGAACAAACACATATTTAGTTTCACAAAGTACAAAATGTTATTTGCAAAATCATCACACAAGTTAATTAGTTGGTTCAAGCAAGACTTTATTTATAATGGGCCTATGATAGGACAAGTAGCTGATATAAGGTAAGATATCAACGCTGATGTTTCTGGTGAAAGTAAAATCGATGGTGGTGTTACCCAGCGTAGTCGGTGGCGACGGCACGTGGTCTAAATTGACTTGTTCCTTCATGAAGTCCAGCGCAGGTAAATTAGTCTGTGCGTCGACATTGAAATCCCATGATGTCTTCATGACATCATCACATATTTTCTTCGTTCTTTCAGAATATTTAATCATATTACCGAATAGAAACATCTTGAGATTGAAAATGGTGACGTTCGGGTGGATGTAAGCGCACCCGAGTACGAATCTCGATTTCCCATTTAGCGTGATGTCCACAATACACATGTCTCCAAAATCAGTGTCGATCATTTGTTTCTTGTTGTTCAAGTTGATGTCAATCACTCGATATTCGGTGGGACTGCGTATATTTCGGTCACCACATTCACCACAAAACTGCAGGAACGGATAAAGGTATAGTTCCGGTGCCGCTAAATATCATTTGTTTATTTACTTGTTACTATAGTAATTAATTCTGGTCTCCATGGTGTTGGCAACGGCATCACTTTAACAGCCACTATCTTTACGTCCATCTGGAACCACAGTCTGTCACAAACGTCACACGCGTGTTCAAATTCATTATTAAAGAATGTTTTGTGGATGTGCTTTGTAGCTAACTGCCACGTTTTGCTGAATTCGATCGGCTGATACACTTGTGAAGTCGGGCGCTCTTCCTCATCCAACTCGACTCAGTATTTATTTCCTTGTCTCTTAAGCGTTGTCGGTAAATCCTCTGATTTTCTCCACTCTCCTGTATGCGTTTATGATACTTTTGAGCACGTTTAGCATCCATATACCGCGACATTTTGTCCGAACACACGATTTTTCAAACCTCTTAATAATATCACCGCCATTACGGTACACTATGTAGATAGTACTCGATGATACAATTTTAACGACACCTCATTAAACTTTCTATCGCATCGGAAACCGGAGAAATACTAATTTTAGTGCGCGCCGAGCGGCGCAAAACATTTCTATTTCTCCCCCCGCTCACCACGAGCTGGATGATGCAATAGCCCGCTTATATTGTGCTATTTATTATCTTTGTTCCTTTATCTGTCGAATGGTACCTCATATAAACGTGAATCTTTTGTCGTTTAGATAATATTTCAATTTCAAACGTGACGTGAAAACGTAACGCTCGATTTTCTGGTTGGGGGTGCCTATTGCTGGCCTGAAAGGTAAGACGTGTTCTACGTCAAAATTATTTATTGGCAATCAAATGGTATCGACTAAATAGGCCTACTTAGATGACCCAAACAATGCCAATGTATGGTGTACGTTTTATGAGCATAAATGTGGGCAATTCGAATGACAAGTAATTGTTTACGCGAACAAGTAAATTGCTATTTATATTATTGTGTCAAGGGCTGCGTACTAAATACCGGTTGTGCAGAAAATAAATGCATAATCTGAAGCATATTCCGCGTCACTCAATGTTATGCACGTTTAATTGGCAGTATACTGTGTTTCCCACAAGAATACTGCACGTAACAACGATTCCCCTCTATAAATATCGGTATGGAGAACCATACATGACTTCCATGTTCTAAGATTTATATTTAAAATCATTTTCGAAATGAAATATTTCCATAGAAACTACTTCTTTCTACTTATTGCTTCAGCCTTAACCACAGTACTGTGGTCACTAACGTATACCACCTCACGTTATCGCACTCGATTTTCACTGATGATGACAGTCGATGGCACTGCCGAAACGCCTGGTTTTGCAGAAAACATTGGACTACGGACAAACAGCCCGGGAAGGAATTTTAACAACAAACTACTTCTTTGCTGCCGATAACGTAGTACACATATAAAAAATTATCTCCTCCCTCTTCAAATATAATTTTCATTTATAGAAAATTACCCCCACCCCGTTCAACCAGCCTCTTCATTTATAGATATTTCATCTAAGTTTCTACAGTGGATTATTATGATCTTCTTATCAGGATACTTTATTTATCAAAATTAAGTACTTTTACTCTTGTTAAAGCATAAAACGTTGCATGTAAACTACCCTTTCTCCGTAACCAATCTTCACCAAAATCAATAGGACTTGAGCCCTCTACAATTCAGGCACATGTAAAAAATTATTTGATTCTGTTTGAATTTACGGCAGTTATCGTTCGTCATAGAAAAAATTACTCTTGTTAAAACATAAAACGTTGCAGGTAAACTACCCGTTTCTCTTAACAGATCTTCACCAAAATCAAAAAGCCTTGAGTCCTCTACAATTAGAGATGTATGCAAAACATTGTTTGTTTTGCTGTTATCGTTTGCCATAGAAAAAATTCTACACACAGACACTTTTCGAAAAACGACTTTTATTTATGTTTTGAGGGTAGTACAATCAGAATCAGCCGTTATCTCGAACACGATTTTTTTCGCCATGACCATACTTCCATTTCCTTATGGAACATGGAAGAAAAAATTGTTTGGCGTTCAATTAAATGTGTCTGCCATCGATTCATGCTGCCGCAGTGAAGTCGTTGCCACTGATCGACAAACATAGAGATCATTAATTACAATGGACACACTCAGTTTAATACAAAATACGTATGATTTACTGTAGTCGCAACAAGACCCGAGCTACCTGTCATTCGTATTGCCTGGTTATTAAGTTTCTTATCCTACCGCCAACCCCAATTTTTACGTCCGAGCCTGAACATTTCATCTTCCTCTCAAATCAGTCCAGTCTGGTACGTCCTGTCACAACTTCCGCCAGTCTATTTGTAATGCCCTTTTTTTTACAACGTCTCTCCTCTTTATTGTATTTAGAAACTTAAAAGGAAGGTATCAAAACGTTTGTCTGGCGCCTTTCTGTCATTTTACATTTCAGAATAGATTTATTCTTCCGTCTCTTCCAGGCATTTAAATCTCGGCATGCGATTGTGTTTTGTTACAAATAGATAAATAAGAATCGGTACATGTTTAACTCAAGCTTGATTTATACGTAACGCTGTTCCGACAGTAAATATTATGAGACGTCCTGCAGCTGTGGCGTAAAGTAACACAACACAGAATATTATGAGACGTCCTGCAGCTCTGGCGTAAAGTAACACAACACAGAATATTATGAGACGTCCTGCAGCTCTGGCGTAAAGTAACACAACACAGAATATTATGAGACGTCCTGCAGCTCTGGCGTAAAGTAACACAACACAGAATTTTCCGTTCACTTCCATGTTTTAAAATGTAGGCCTATATTACGCGTAGATTTTGCCAAGTCGTTACTCAAAAAATATGAAACGTATTACATAATTACCGAGTCATTAAGTTTAAGTATAAGTAGATCCATACGGACGTCCAGTAGTTCATTAAATTAATTTTAAAACAGTCCACAAATATTGTTTGACATGTAAACTGTTCAATAAAAAGTTGATCGAAATCTTTACATTCACGTTTTATGTAAATCACTTTTAAGTTCACAATTATGGAACATTTGTTTCTCAATAGGCATTATTTGCATATGGCCACAAAAAAACAACATTTTAGACGTAAAAAGCAATATGACATGCAAATTGAATTCAGTTTCTACCAGTAGCTGTTACACATGGAATAACCAGTGGTATTCGTAGAATGGACAGGCTGGTGTCGAATATGCGTGAAGTTTTTAATAACAGAGTGCTAATGTTAATTAATTGTTAAGTTGAAACATAGTTTATTACCCAGTGTCGTTACAATTTCCAAATTGTTCATGCCTATCGTTAACAGGAAAGGAATTTATGGCAAAAGTTTTTACTGTTCCGTAACTTTTTTATAATCATCTCAATAAAAATATTGAGTAGAAATTACCATAATTCATAACCTTTACACTTACAGTTAGGTGTTTCTAACCTTCCTTGAAGAAACAGAATTTAAAGACGATATAAACAAAGATATTATAAAAACGTTATTTTGACAAATAACCACGCTTTAAGAGAAAACATCACACAATAGATGGCAGATCTTAGGAAAGTAATTAGTCAAAGGATTATAATGGGAATGACCATAATGGAAATGGCCACAAAGACGACGAAAGTGATGAGAAAGGAAATGTACTTACAAAGACATGGAGGAATGAGAAAATCAAAAAGCTTTGTAAAGCGTGTTGCTAAGTGACCATGCTGTAAACCAAAAATAAAAAGACACATCAATTAGGCCTACAACGACTGTAGAGGCTACTGTGTTGAGAAAACATTTAGCCCTAGTAGCGGAAACTAAAACCCGTCTGAATATTGACTCAGTACTACTATGTAGCCTCTACGTTACGTCACTAGTAACTAAGAGAGATAGAGGCGCCTTCAGAAAGTGCAATGCAAAGGGAACAAAGAAAAACTGACTAATGACTAGTTTTGTCAGTGATGAAATAGATAACACTACGACAGAATGATATGAAACAAGACCACAAGCCTTACAGGAAACAAGAAACGGAAATCTTGAAAGATGAATATGATCAACACTTTAATGACAGTGTATGTCACTTTCCTTTAATGACCCGAAGGAAAAATGATATTCACACTGTACTGAGCTGAATGACACTGGAGGACAGAACGTTATGATGATTGTAATATAGGATTTGAACCCATATAGAATTTTATTCTTGTTTAAACAACCTTTTTTATTAGGTATAATACGGAGAAATACAAAAATAAAAAATATCGTTAATTATATGAACCAATCTAATCTGATACAGCGTCATCATGGTATAAAGGTTTCGGTCTTAAAAAAAATATAGTCTGTTCACCATAAAGTTTCGCTAAATCTTTTCAGTTATGTAATTAGGTATCACTAGCAAACAAACTAGTACCTCTAACAATTGTATTGTAATGTGACACTAGTCAACAACCACGGTGATGATAGCTTAAACAGCATTGTGCGAAAGAGTGTTGATGATACCTCAAAAACAGTACCGTATTGTTATAAGGTAACACATCGTCAGCCGCGGTGATGATACCTCAAACAGCTCTACTGTTATAATGTGACACTAATCGACAAGCGTGTGGATGGTACCTCAAACAACCGTATTACTATATGTTAATCAACAACCGTATTCTTATAATGTGATACTAGTCAACAACCATATTGTTATAAAGTGATTCTAATGAACAACCGTGCCCATGATACCTCACAGTAAATTATTATTTAGATTTAGAGGGTCACTGGCGTATCGCTTGCGTGAATACAGCTTTCTACGTTCACTCCGCCAATCTGCTGGTGATTGCCACATCTGTAGCATCGTGTTGTATACTTAATAACCCAAAAAAAATTACATAATCTTACGTTCACAATGTTTATAACTGCGTGATTAGAAAAGTGCCTATGAGACTTGTCAGCCGTTGGGAAAGCAACTTTTAAAATAAAGGTCATGTGTAAACATTAATCACAGTGTAATTCTTCCATCATACAGTTTATTAATCCAAACATTTTCTGTACATACAACACATTTAATTTTAAATTATTTATCTATTCAATGTCCAAATTATAAACCTGAAGATGCAGAGCGGTGCTTTCTAAACACGGATGTCCTTTTATTGACGGCCCAGGAATACTGTTTCTTGAAGTCTGTAAAATTTAATTGAGTTGTAAAATTACGTTACAAAAATTATCTAGAAATAATTTACGTCAACAAGTACGGTGTTAGGCTAATCAACTTATTCAGAGAATAAGATACAATTGCAATAAAGGATCCGACAGTCGTGACTGAGCAATTACAGACGTAAATGAACACAATTGTTTTCCGTACAGACAATAAACAACTGTATTCTTCTCGGCTAACATTATTTAATTTGTTTTCTGAAAGCAGTTAGCATTAGTCATTTTATTTTTATTTTTTTAACCTTCCGGCACCAGCATGTTATTTACGTTTTTATATAAATTAGAATACGGTACTGAAAGATTCCTTAGAACCTGCTACACCGAAAGTTACAAAAATAAAAACAAGAATTACAATGCAGTATAGAATGTGTGTGTTACATGAAACAAGTGGCAGCAACGTTTAACAGGCGCATTGTAGTTCTAAAATTATTCTCTTTCATTTAACAATGTTAAAAGCAGTGAGTGAAAGCTTTCAGGTATTCTGTTCAGGTACGGAGAGAAACAGCGACGTTCAGACAGCACAGAACTCTCTGGTATCCAACTGCTCTCCGCCACAGCGTACCAGCTGAAAAAACCGTACCAGCAACTTCTAATACCCATTACCGTGTGGATTGGTATGGAACAGGCCTTCATCGGTGCCGACTTTACACAGGTAATGTGCACGTTTCACAATTGTATGTTTACATACTTTAATTAAATAAAACATAAACAAATCAGGTGCAGAATCGTTAGAGACCTTATAATCAAATTAAACTATGCGAGGTGGTCGACTCCCAGTTAAAACCACACTGTGGGAGGGGATTCGAGTCCAGTGCGGACTTTTGTCTCCGAATGGAAGACAGTACCGACACTCATTTGCGGCGTAAAACACTAACAACGTAACAACGCTGTTTATATTTATTGATTAAACGTTATATTAGTGTTCAGTACAGTCAGTAGGAATTATGTGAAATGTTTATTATGCAAATCCTCGAGATTCAAAACGACGTGTACTAATACTATTCCTGAATTTCTTTGTTCTACCTTCTGGATTATAAACAGTACCATCCTAAGTATTCTGTCCAGTTTTAAGTAGATATACGTTTATGGCCGAGACTAACGCATTTCAGCAAGTTATGTTCCTTGACTTCGTGCTGTTTTTAGGAAATTACATATATAAATTAAAAATCCAGCCGTTTCTAATTTAAAACAAAATTTGATCGCATCTACACGTTTATTGATAAAAATTAGTTTTTCACGTAGTGCGTATGTAGGCCTACAATGTGATATTATTTCCAGACGACACTCGTAGAAACGTATTCAATTATTTTGTTTTTGTCGAAGTAACAGAATCACTTTTCGCCATATTGTAATTTCATTGTTTCTTTTAACATCGTCCCATTTTCTTAACCGCGTATAACGTTTCAGTCAACCGTGGGTCAAAGTTTTTATTGTTCAGAAAAAATCCATAGGCTTGCTACATTATCCGAGTTACTGGATTTTTAGACTTGTTTATAATCGCATTTTCTTCCTTAAAAAGGAATTATATTATTGTGAAACCATAGAGAAGACTTTTATCCCTATCTGTGTTCTGTCGTGCTTTGAGCTTTAAATTTTAAAAGATAACTCTGACTACTGGTGGGCAACATCAGTGACAAGAAAAACAAGATAGTTTTAGAGTAGGCCTATGCAATTATGTAGTATTGCAATATCACGGAACACCATTGGGCGTTACGTAAAAGGCAAATGATGTAAATCAACAACAAAGGCAGACAACAACAACAACATCAATACCAGTGACTAATACTTATTTACGGTGTTGCTACTGACGAAAGCAGAATAAAACAAATAAATTGTATTACCAATTCTCGGAAATAATTTGTCTTGTTCTGTTAAATTTATTGAGAAGGAAAAAATCGCAATAATGTACATAGCGTGCGTTAGGTAGGGTGACCTTTGCCTAATTTCTAACTACTTTCACTCTACCCGCGCACACACACACACAAGCGCGCGCGCGCACATGTACAATGTATTCAGTAATTACTATATGTGTATTAAGTAATAGCTCCAACAGTAATTATTTTATACAAGTCAGAACACAGAATTTGTTTGCCTTCCTTATTTTACTTTTGCTTTCAGGTTTCGTGTTAAAATACTTCTTCGTTACCAGAGGGCAGGCTACTTGCTTTTATATTAATATGTTATGACGGTTATAATATGTAACGAATTTATCTTTATATAAATCCCATAAATCCCCCAAATCATTTAATTTAAGTAGTCTAATAATGCTTAAGAAAAAGTAATTAGTTATTTTCGTAAGAAATTTAACTTGTTAAAGTAAATAATATTAGTGGTTTGTTTACATCGGACCAGTGAGAGGTTAGTCTAGCAACTGTTACTGTAAGGCAGTGTGTAGCTCTATGTGTATTTTAATATGCATTAAATACAGGGGTGGCCGCAGAATGATGCAATGGTGCAAGTCGCACCACTGGAATTTTTGGGGGGATTTTCGAGACGATTTTTGTAATTTTTTGGTGGCGATTTCCGTCGTACTCAACTTTTTCTTTTACTTTTAAATTCCCCCACGCATTTTAAATCCCCCCGGAATTTACCCCCTCCGCTCGAATAACAATGAATAGGGCCTACCCCTAACAGAGTGTTCAAACTTTCTCTTTGTGAACTTTATAATCTTTTTAGTTTTACCCCCTTACAAGCGTCGTAAATCAAACAAATCAGTGAAGAAAAAGAATGCAACTACAAAATCAAGTTAGATTATCTTAATAAGGCCTAATGTACTACTAATTATGTTAGGACAGGTCTGACCAGGCTTTTACATTTCTCATAGATTAGGCATACTAGAAAACCTTTTGGTATTGATGAAAAGAATAACATTAGTTTTTTTATTCCAATAATTGCTTAAATGGATTTAGTTTTTCAAAAATGTTTGGATAAAGTCCCAAGATCTAACGTTAATTGGGGGCTATTCCATACCCCCGTATTGTGATTCCCCCCTTACCCACGAAATCAAATTGGGAGATTTTGGAGTACTTGGGGGGGGGGGGGAATTGCACCATGGCCTTTGGGAGGGATGTAATATGTCTTCAGAAATGTCTTGTAATAAGCTATACTGTAGAGAATCCTACTAACATCCTGTATGTTAGCTAAAGGACTGGGACCACAGCCAGCTAATAGTAGTATTTAAAGTTGCTGGAATCCAAACCGATTTGTCAGCTGGTTTGCGAAAAATTTGATTTCAAGATGATCGATTCAATTCACCAGGCGGGTTTATTTTAATTAGTGTTGATACGTTCTCATTATATTAAAATATAATTGTTTAATAGTGTTACACCATAATGTATAATAGTGTGTAACTGTACTGTTATGAAAATAAAATTATATTCGTAGTGAGTAATTTGGAATTCTTTGTGAATGGCTTAACAATGTCAAAATACCGATGTTTTGCACTGGTACTACATAATGGAATACTGGATCAGTTTGTTTATTAAATATTTAATGTTTATCGGATGTACACATTTAAATTGGTTCATATCATAAGAATAATAACACAAATACATAGTTAGGCCTAATTGGTTTATTCTTATCCTAAATACATCAAAACTACCTTACAGTATTACTAAAATTTCCTAATTCGATGCTCACTGATTAATCAGTTAAACAATAATTTTTTCTGAAAATTTTTTTGCTGGAATTATCCAAGAAAAGGAGAAAAATTGTCGATGTGGCTAGTTATGTGGAATTGTAGCTTCAAATAATTAGTAGTTTACAAACGAATAAGTATACAATAAGCAAGAGAGATTTGATTAAGTCGGTTAATTATGAAGTACCGGTATGAGTTAACTTACAAAAAAAAAACTTTAGTCTGCAAAAGCGAACTTTATAGGATATAAAACCTGTAGGTTACTTGTACAGTCTTAACAAAGGAAATTAGCATTTCCCAAATAAATAAATACGTATCCAAAGTAATTATGTTAAAGTAAGTGGAGAATTACATGTGTTGATTTGTGTTTTACTTTTTGCCAAAAATAAAATACCCTGTTTTTGTGTAGAGTATAAAACACATGAATATTTTGTAGATCAGAATTTTGTAATAATGTGAAAAAGCTAGAGATGCACAAAACGTTTATATCAAAGACAAATGCTGTTACAGGCTTATGTGTCATGTGCATTGGGCATCCCGTCTGTAGGATATGTGATGATCTGTTTCGGAGTGGTCAATGCACTGTGTTCTCTCCTGTTCGGATCCATAATGAAATTCATCGGCCGAAGTCCACTCATGGTCCTCGGAGCAATTGTTCATGGTTGTCTGGTAGGAATATTACTACATTGGCGACCACATCCTAACTCACCATTGGTGTTTTTTACTATTTCTGGTCTGTGGGGTGTTGGTGACGCTGTATGGCAGACCCAAGTCAATGGTAAGCTAACATATTACATGATAAGCAATAATTATTTCTGTAATTTTATAGCTAAGTTGTTTGTACTGCAATTTGTAGAATTGTGGTAGGTCTGTAAATTATTATTTAAAACTTGTTCCATATATAATGCTGTATGCTTAAATCACAATTCTGTCGTTGAAATACTTTTTAATATACATATCATTCATATATTAGTATGAAAATAATCATTTCTGTTTCTTGGTTGATATTATCAGTACTGTTAGTGTATAATAGTTAATATTATTTTTAGTTTAAAAATATTTATAAAAATATGTATTTGTATAGGTCTATGGTTAAACCAATGCTACACATAACAAACAGCATGATAACAGTAAGTAGAGTTACCTACTGTAAATGTAGGCCTATAAGTGTACTGACTAATACATACATATTTTAAATCTTTTGTGATCACAATTTCAGCCCAAATAGATGGAAACTTCGTCATTAGTTGTTAACTTTTTTTACTGTAAATGCAAACAACATTCAGTTTATTATTTGATAATTTATATAATACTGAGTACAGAACTGTTTTTGTTTAAAATGCAACAAGCGAAATCTTTCTAAAATTAATGCATCATTAATATAAAGTAGAATGTCTGTAATGGTAAAACATTAGTACAGTGTAAATGATAGAAGTACCAATAACCTACACGGTGAAATAATGAAAGAAGAGTTATGGTGTTACAACTTTATTATCAAGGGTTTTATAGGTTTTACTAAACAAAAATTTGGCATGCAGTTCTGTGGACTGCCCATGAACTGTGCACTGGTTTATTATAAGGCAAAGGAAGATTACATTACAGGAGTGTGAGAGATGTTTTGTCAATTAACATAAGTCACCTTCCTTCCAACCCCACCATTGCTGTCGATAACACCTTATGGAAAAATCCTGCAAAGCTACTGAAGGTAATATAAACATTACATTTGTCTCTTTCACTGATCCCAGAACATACATTGAAGATGATTTTTGAAAAAAATAATAGTGAAATCTACGTATATAGTTAGAATTATCTAGTATATGATATTGATGGACTATTATTTTTATTTCATTGTATAGGCTAAATACTGGCCACACAAAAACATATGCAAACTCCAAAGTTTACAGTATGTTCATTCACTAATGTACTTCTCATCCTTAATCCTATTTATCTCTTAATGTGGCATAACATGATTGTTTTGTTCAAGGAAGTAATCCAATAAATTATGTTGCTTCCCCTTATTAATATATTACCTTATTATTCGCCCTAGAATTCACAGAAAATTTTGTTTATTCATTTGGCTTACAATTTTTGGATTCCTCCCACATAAAAGTTAAGAAGAGTTAAGAATTCTTCCCACTGAAGCCAGATAAGAAGATTCATTTATGTTTTTCTGTATAATAAAGCACAGTTCTTATTACACTTTAATGAAAATTAAGAAGTTTGCTTTTATATACTTTTGGCTCAGCAAAGAACCAGAGTGATTGCCATTATCACAGCTGTTTATCTACTATGGTAAAAAAGTTTTTAATATGCAATGTCTTTCTTAACTGGTAGTCTGCAAATACAAGAATTTTCTTCTCCTCCATTATAACATACCTGTATTTATTACACTTCAGTCTCTAAAAAGTTATTGCTATACCTTTCAGAAGTCTTGAGCTTTGTTTCTTTGCAAATATTCAGTCAACATTCAATATGATCATTCTGTTGCCGCTTCTCTGATTTCTATATTCAGTTTATGGTGTTTCCATTGAACTTTACATCTTACTTTAGTTTGACTTTCCTTGTTTTATTTGCTGTTTTTAATATTTTCATTACCTCATTGATGACAATATCATCTTCGGTGCTTATAAATATGTACTGTAAGAAATGTAAATTACTGGCTGTATAATTTATGGCTGTGTAATTCATAAACATCATGGTGAAGCATGTGATGATGATGATGTTAATAACAATAACATTATTATTATTATCACTGTTGTAGTTGTGTTCTAAGTATTATATTATGTAGCTGGCTCTTTGGTTTCTTGCTTTTACAATGAGTTTTTTTGCATTTTAAGTTGAAATATAATTAGTACTCTATGATTAACCTTATATATCTTCTAAAAGTTTATTTAATTAAGTCTCTCTCTTTCTCTCTCTCTCTCTCTACTTTTTATATATTGTATGAAAAACTACATGAACTTCAACTGTTTAAGTTTTTTTAAACACACAAATTCAAATGACAGACTACTAACAGACCAGAATATTACAAGTTTTGAATTCTTGCACGGTAAAACAATGAGCAAGGAAAACTAAAATTAAATGCACCAATACATAAACAGAATAGGAGAGCCCAAATAATCAAAATACCATAAAATAAATTACAAATTTTGTGGGGAAGTACAAAAGGCATAACACTATTTGGATTTAAAACTCACACAAAATATGTCATGACAAGACTATGATCAACTTCCAACCCAAAGGATTTCAACCAACTTATTTAGTGAAAGTTATTAATTTGTCAACCTGGAATTTTCAGTTAAGTAAAAACAGCTTTTCTAGTCCTTATTTTAACCTTGTTGTTGAAAAAAATGTGTGGAGAAGGACTCCCATCCAAACGAGGTCTATTTCATACTCCCCAAAGAGTCTTTCCTTATCCCTCAAAACCAGAGTCACACATCCAAGGCACTACCAAGAAATAGTTATGCTTCATCCACTCATAAATGAAAAAATAACATGAAAAACTCACTAAATAGGAAAACAAAAATGATAAACATTTACTCTTAAACAAATATGAGAGCATGTTAATAGACAGGTCAGAGCAAGCTAAGAAACTTTCAGATATGGTCTTAATGCCATACACAAAAGCTCAATCATTAAGGCATTAGTACTAGTGTGCTTTAGTGCAACAATTTTTTATTGTCCAGTAGAGGATCAATTATCAGAATGTAAAATGTCTGAATTCGCTGGGAAAAAACATTTGCAGATTCAAAGTAGTTATTGTTGTTGGTCATCATGTGTTCAATCCAATTTGAACCTCTTTTTCAATTCTGTCTTATGTTTCTTATTTAATGTATTGTCACTCATATTACTAAAAATGAAAACAGAGTATTATCTTTTTTTTCTGGAGAGCACAGTAGACCTCTTAGCAGGTATGGTGCCTGGAGACTAATGTATAGGTCCTGAATTTTATTCCCAGGCACACCATAAAATCAATGTGCATTTCTGAGCTTCCCCTCCAAGTTGATTCAACCTGAAGAAATGAGTACCTAGGATAATGTAATAATTCTGCCCACCCTAACATCCTTATATGCTAAATGGCACATGAACGGCTCACATATGATACCTACCCTGCCTAATTTCTAAACTACTTTGGTATAAGAAAGGATTTATTATTATCTTTTAATGTGAAATTACAGCAATAATTACTGACCATATACTCTGAAAATTAATAACCACTACCATGAATCAGCAATGGTAAGACAACATTGATGATGTTGGAAATTGTAATTGATTATCACTGTAATACCTACATTTTGTGTTGAAATGGTGAACTTAAATAAATACAGTAAACTCTAAAGGTGAAAGTATAGTTGCAAAAAAGATGTCTCAAAGTTATCCAACAATTATAAGTAATTTTTTGTCACAACTAAATTATTCAAAGGCCTATTATTCTCCAAACATTAAAATGTATACATACATTTCTAAAACAATTTATTCCATTGAATGTTTTGTTATACTTTTTTATTGTAATATTTAATATGTAATACAGTAGCATACTGTACATTGAAAAACTGTGTACTTAAAATGCTCATATTAAAGAAATTCAAGTTCTATGTTTACACTATTTTGATATACTTTAAATGCCATATACAGAATACCCATGCACTGTATTAAAAATTGTGCATGTGTTTAAATATCCAGATTTTGTGTATCCAAATTACCTTCAGTTCCAATTAATTCAGAAAACTAATACACTATTGTATTATAACGCCAAAATCATGGAGCATAGATGTATCATTAAGCGCCGTAACAGGGAATTGTTATGTGAAACGCAGAGGTGATTGACAGGCAATAAAATCATGTAACAGCCCCAACGCGCTCACGGCAAGCAGGCAGAGTTCATCGCTCTCCATACTAAGAAACGTTAAACTTTGACAACTACCTCAAATCCTTAGAAAAATTGTACAAATGTAAACGAACTCATTTGAAGAGCAGCTGTATGTATTAACAATAGACCAAAATACGTATACATGCCAGCTGCATATAGAGAAACAAAAAAAGGGTATATGTTATTGAAAGACTCGAACGGTCAGCGACAGGACTTCGACCTTACTGAGAAGAGAGAAAGCTCGGAGTAATGTCCGAACTCAAGCAAGAAGTGTTGATGGAAACAGAGACAAAGAAACGGACATACAAAGGAAGTTTGGTGAGGCCTTTAAGTAACAATAGTTGATACCATTAGAACAACCAAGTGCACGAAAACAATACTTGACGAGAAAGTTAAGGGTTGCTTTGTTTACTTAAAAAAGTGACAGGCAAGAATTTATTGCTACAGTATCTAGCAGCGACAACGACCTCAGTGTAGTGACCTAGGGAAGGAATCTGGTGGGAATCCAAAAGCCTATCAGAGAGGTTCTTTCGGAAAAATAGGTGGTCTCTAGAGCTGAAGAGTCGTAAAGTAAAACCAATTAGAAAACAGCGTAAGGAAAATCAGAATTAAGTGGGAGAAATACGGAATTTGATATAGGGATGCGAGAAAGGCGCGCTCGAGGAGTTTAACTAAAAATTTTGACGGAAACGGGAGTGTGAGTCTGCGACCTAGATTCCATAGTTATTGGACTTAGAGAAATTCGGTACGATGGCTAGAAAAGTAAGTTCGTACTAAAACAATTTCGGTAAAAGAACTGTAATTTTATTAGTGACATACAAGTGAATTAGTACAACACGAATGATAATTAAATAACGCTGTAATTTAGTTTTGCAAATATGCAACAATAACTTTATCATTGTTAAAGTACAATACGAGACGAACTAAACTCGTAAATAACAGTAGTTCAAACCATAATGTAGTTGATAAATAATAATCAATAATGCCTGTGGAAGCGAATAACTATAATAACAATTAACGCGAACTAATTCCGAGTGAGTGAAGTTTGGTGTTGTGCTGTGTCTTGTGTGTCCATGGGAGACCATGTTACAATCTGCTAATCCAGAGGGAATTATCGCAGTGACGCCAGACGATCAACATGCGAACCACACCATATGAACCTCTACCAGATTTGGATACATACCACAAGTAAATTCTTCATGCCATAATTAGTATTAGGTCCACTGTCTGTTCACTTAAAGAACTCATAAGAATTAATTAAAGGATTAAGATGAAAATTTTACTTAAAAACAAAATAAAATAATATTAGGAAACTATGGAAATTAAATTTATTTATGAGCACCGATTTTAAATGAATCCAGATCAGTAATTAACTATGTCATACTATTTAAAATTTAAGAGAATTATTATTAACAGTTTTTGTCTTTGAATAAGAATTAGAATATTTAAATTATTAGAGCTATAAATATGAGTAATGAAATAAGATTTATGAAAATGAATATGTTTATATGTTGATTAGAAATTGCATAATTCATGTGTCAATGATAAATATGATAATCAATCATAACTAATTGTAATAAATCAAAGAACTATTTATAAGAAGAAGTCTGCATTTAATTTTATAAACCCTGAGATAAGAGAAAATACACATAAATTAAGATATGTCAATTAATTTATGCTGAATAAAATAAGCAGCATAAAAATAAAAGTTATAGTATTATATATTACTTCTCAATTGTTAATTGAAAATGATTTCCTCTTATTTATTTCAATTTGACAAATTCACCATATGTACTACTGTAAATACTTTACATACTGTCTGTACAATATTACTTCACAATACTGATAAAACAGACCCGTATAAATTGCCAAAATGTAAATATTTTTAATAATGATGATTTATTGACTTTATTGGTATGACATGCTACCATCATTTGCAACTGTTTTGAATCTTAAGACAACACCCAACTTTTTGCCATGTAGACTGCACATATAAATTGAGTTGAAAACATATGACTCAGCACTAAGAAATGATTGATGAATCCATACTGTCACAGTGATGCAAAAAGAAAGCTATAGAACATAACAAGTAGAAAATATATTTTTAGAATTGTTTACATTGTTTTCCCAATGTTAGTAACACAATTGAGTAAATTTTTGTAGAAGGAAAGTTTGAGTCCATATTCTGTGTGTACTAAGTAGTATGATAATGTTTATCTGAATAATAGATGTTGTGTAGAACCAAAGTACAGTTTATTCTCTTGATTTCTGTAACCAAAAACCAAGAGAATAAACTGTGCAGAAAATAATTCTCCAATAACACGTAGTTTTCTAACTGCATGGTAGGATAGCAATTGAATAAGACACTGTAACTTCCGTACAATCAGCCATTGTGGGTTGAGTGACTGTGCAGTCCCATATGTAACAGACTGTGGTAGTGACTGTAATCATCTGGTTAATAATAACACACATCAATAATAACATGTCAGTTTTTAACTGAAAATTAAATAATTTAAATTTACTAAAGATGAAAATAGTAATCAATTCATTTCCAGACAAAAATATAATTCATTATTATACAGAATATTATTAAAAGTTGACAAGTTATCATTACATCTAGAGTTTTTTGGGTTTATCAGATTAATAAAATTTATCCTTACTGTCCCAACATTTTAATTAATTTTTAAAAGATTCTCAGGACTACAAGAATTTCATTTTGTTCAAGACAACACACTGCTGTTGATTATTATAGATTTAGTTTTAAACATAATTTTTTGTTTAATAATATGTAAAGAAATGCAATATTTAGAGCTCTTAATACATTTTAAATTTACATTTTTACATGATAAAAAGAAATTCTATAAATTTTGTGCATCTGTCAGTTAAAAGTTATTGAAAATAAAATGTTTTTCTTGGATATTAGTTTTACAATAGTTATTAATTTGAAAATTTGAAATCTTCAACAAATTCTTCAGGATGTTTAGAAATATATAAAATGAAGAGGAAATGAATTATTTAACAAAATGAAACTGTTGAATTCATAAATCAATTCAGTTGTCTGATAAAATAAATTGTTTTTCAGTTACCTTGACCATTCATGCCTTGATTGTTTGTTATTACCATTCATTTGTATTTTGCTAAATAAAAGAATGTCTGTATGTAAAAAAATCAACTCCTAACAAGCTTAAAAATAGTTAATACCCATTGAACTATTATGCTGAAGGGGCAACAAAAGACAAACTAATTGCTGACCTTTTATTATAATAACAATGATACACGATATATTTATTTAAATGTTGTAAGTCGTTTAATTGTTGAAAGCAATTACATTTTTTGATGGAAGGACACTTGAAAGGTTTAAAAATAAAATGTTTTCTAAATCAATTACTTTTTTTGATGGAAGGACACTTGAAAGGTTTAAAAATAAAATGTTTTCTAGTCATTATGCTCATGAGGCTTCTGAAAAATAGTTGTTAATATGTTAGTTGTTGTAATCATTTTTATGCCCATTCAAGTTCCAAATTGGTTTACATATTGTTGTGCATTGCTACAAACATAATATTGATTGTAAACGTTTTTATTTATGATGAAATGCAGCAAAAATGCAGGAGTATATTGTAAGAGCGATATCAAATTAGTTAAAATATTAAAGTCATTTTACAAAGCACAGCTCCTTCTTGAAGTTTCAAGGTGGGCTCCCCTTTCTGTAAGTTGCCATCCTTACATGTTTGAACCATCCAAATAATTTCTATACTGTCTATTCTACTGACTTGTTTCAAGCCAATAGCTAGGTCAGAAGGCTCTTAGGTTATTTCTCTACCAAGCATATTAGAAATAATGTATGGATAATATTTAGAAGTATTCAACATATTTACAGGCATAACAATTTAGGAGCTGGGAGTAGAAAGGGTGAATATGAAAATCATGGTGTTGGGAAATCGTGTTTAAAGTTTGTGGATACTCTCAGAATAGAAAGGGTGAATATGTATTTCAGTATTAAAAAACATAGATTCTGATTAGTTTACACTTTTATTTTTAAATAATTAATGATAAGTAAAATAAAAAATAATAATCTAAAATATATTCGCCCTTACTCCTCCAATATTACAGCACTAAGCTCTCAGCTGGTTTTATGCAGTCCATACATTTCAATGCTATTTACAAAATACTAAGGGCGAATATATATGTGATAGTGGTATTACCGTGTTCTTAACATGTCAGAAAATAGGATTCTGTAAAAAAAAAAATTATTCGCTCTTTCTCCTTCGAGCTCCTGAATTGTAAATAACATACACATGTAATTGTAAATAATAATTAATTTTTATTTAAATTTTATAAATGTAACATTTTCATACAGAAAATTTCTCTCTTTTGTCTTTGAATTCTGCAAAATTATCTATAATTTATTAAGGGGATATAATGAGTAAATCTTGTAGTCTTTTCTGGCTCATGGTGTTGCAATATTTCCTTACAAAGCAAAAAACATGTACATCCATTGTACTAGGAATGTCAGAAAATTACCTTTTTTCTTCTATACATGTCTACAACTGCATAATTTGCTATGAGATTTAAATTGTGCAGAGCACAGTGTGTGTAAACTGTGGCTAGTTTTTTTCTTGTATTGCTTTTTGCACCAATGTAATAACCATTCAAGTTATTGGTTCCAGCGTTCTTGCTCATAACATTTTATTAGAGAAAAATTTACTTTTTATATCTTTATTATGACCTCATTAGTTAAGTGTAGTACTGATTGATCCTGCACTATACAGAAATCAAGAAAGGACCATTGATTTGTAATGTTTTTGGTACTCAATTCTTAGATTTTGGTATCTCATGGTAATAGAATGTCACTTAATTATCTTCCTTAAATACCATATATCTTGAGTAGTGTTGACTATAACAAAAGAGAAGCATTTCCTTTATTTCATTCCTTGTCTTGTTCTACACTGTGGGTTATCACATTCTTTCAGACTCATGTATTTAATCTGTTATTTGGGTCAGTGAGACGTTTTTGTAAACCTTATACATATCTAACAATTCTATAATGTTATGACATTTCTACTACTACCATATGCCCTACTTCATTTTGCTCTGAATACTCATAAAAGTAAAGTATACATCACAAGGCCAGTATATAACATCATGAAGTCTGTGTAATAAATTGCTTCTTTGTGTGTGTTTCAAGCTTCTCATCTAGTGTGTACCTGTAAACACCATTGCTCTAAGACAAGACAGGAATCCAAGTGTGATTTTCGATGATTTGTTGATAGTTACTGCTTCATTTGCATATTTCCAATTATAAAAATCATTTAACCAAACCATCTGCAATTTTTTCAATGCCCTATATCCAAAATATAGGAAACGTACTTACTTACTAGCCAACGCCCACCCTTGGCTGTTGGGCCATTAGGCGGCGCGCTGACCAGTAGAGACGTGAGAGCCTTGCCATACCATCTTCGTCTTGGACTTCCGTGTCTGAAATCAAGGCTGGACATGCAATTAGGTGATCCGCATTCATGGAAGCGTATCCACAGAGAACACATTCAGGAGACGACAACACGCCAATGCGGTGCAGGTGGGAGGCCAGGTAGTCATGACCGGTTGTAGTTCTAAAAAGAGCAACACTAGTTGCTCGGGGTAGAGTTCTGTTGATGGGGCCGTCCGTAACCAATGTTGCCCATCTTTTTCCCACACAGGCTCTTAATTGTTTTTATTTTAGCCATAGGCTTATTGAGGAATTTATTCGTGCTTTCGCAGATGCATATGAGCTGGGGGTCTCCGGCTGAGGTAGTGCTGCGCCCATTTTGGCGAGGATGTCGGCTTTTTCATTTCCCATGATGTTGACATGGCTGGGTACCCATTGCAGTTCAATCTGCCAGCCTAATTGTACAAGGTTCTGCAGTTCTCGCCTACACTCAATTGTCAGGGAGCAGTTTGTATCACCATTTGAGGTCACGTTTTGAATCGCTGCAGTCGAATCTATGAGGAAGACGGCTTTGTTAGGTGGTGAGATCTTGGCAAGCTCAATAGATGCTGCCTTTATGGCTGCTACCTCTCCGTCATAGTTGCTTAGCCGGCCTCCTACAGCGAGGTGGCCTTCAAATAGAGAGCTGTAGAACCCAGCCCCTGTTGCCCCTGTAGATGGTATACAGGATCCGTCTGTGTAGATTCGTATCCACTGATCAGCGGGAAAATGTTTTTGTACAGTGTGTAAGGCTGCTTGACGAAGCTCGGCTTCATTCGACTCAGTTTTGGTCTTATTATGGTCGAAGAGTTTCAAGTTAGCATTTGGGAGTTGGCTAAAGAATTCACGGTGATGTATAAATGGTGCTGCCTCATTTGGTTCTATGTCATATTTGCGTTGGAGTTCTTCATAGATCGCAATCGGGCATTTCTGAGTTTTCAGCCTTTCTGTCGCTGTTTTATAGTTATTCCACCGTTGTTGGTAGGCTCTTTTACATCTCTCCCAGGATATGAGGCACAGCTTTTCCCGTCTTACTTGGATAGGTTCGACTTGCAGTTGTGACTCCATGGCAAGTATAGGAGTTGATTTTGGCGCACCAGTTATCGTTCTAAGGGCTGCATTTTGAACCAAGTGAAGTTTCTGGCATGCTGCATTGGAGGCAGTAATAGTTGCTTCTGCGCCATATTCCAATAGCGGCCGAATGTAGCTCTTATATGCAGTTGTCAGAACATCTTGATTTGCTCCCCATGTAGTCGCAGTGAGTCGTTTAAGTAGCCGGGAGCGCCTGGACGCACTGTTCGCGGACTGTTCTATATGGTGCTTCCACGGCATTCTGGTGTCTATATTAACACCCAGGTATTTAGACATGTTCACCTCTTCGAGTTCCGATCCACAATAGCGCAGATTGACCGTAGGCCGCCTTGTTGATAGAGAGAAAAGTTGGTATGTCGTCTTGGTGGTATTTACCGTCATGGCATTTAGTTTGGCCCACTCTTCTAGTTTAACAAGTGCACTATTAATAGTTGCTTCAAGACCCATGATATGGCTGCTAGTTGCCCAGATGATAAGGTCGTCGGCATACAGGAGCGCTTGTACTCCCGGCACACACCGAACAGCCACCAGAATGTCATTGACCATAAGGTTAAATAGGCTGCAGCTGATAATGGCACCTTGGGGTAGCCCTTGGCGTTGGATTCGGTACTCTGAAAGGCAATCATTATAGCGGACACGAATTTGTCTTTGACTCAGGAAGGACGCTATCCAGTTAAAAAGGTTACCTGTGACGCCACTCAAAGCAAGTTTGTGAAGCAACATGGGTCTCCAGACTGTGTCGTACGCGTTTTTTAGGTCAACCATTACTGCCAGGGAGGACATTTTCTTGTGGTACCCATCCTTAACACTTTGTGCAAAGTAGACGACTTGGTCCATGGTGCATCGGTGTGCTCTGAAACCTGCTTGGCATTCATCAATAACCGCATTCATTTCAAAGAACTGGTTCAGACGCCGCACAACCATTCTTTCGGCAACCTTGCAGCAAGCACTTGTTAATGTGATGGGGCGGTAGCCCTCAGGTGTATCACTTGGCTTTCCTTTCTTGGTAATAGGTATAATCTCCCCTTTCCTCCATTGCTGGGGGACGCGTGTTTTCCACGTTAGATTAATGAGATTGAGCAAGGCTAGTTTCGCTGTGTTACCAAGATTTTTTAGGAGTTCTGGGTAGATTGCGTCGGCTCCTGCTGCCTTCTTGCCCTTTGTGTTTAATAGTGCAAATTCAAGTTCGGAGAGGCTAAAATCGCTTAGGCAAATTTTTTGTTCGGTTTTGTTGAGGCACTGCATTAGAGGTTTTTTATTCAGGTGTCTGTGTTCATTTCTTGTCTTTCGGGTTCGGCTTATATTTGCGTAGTACTTGCAAAAGGTGTTAGCTATTTTTTTGGGATCTGTAATATAGGAAACGTGGTTTATAGTATATGCCTTATTAATATGTGAATAACATAACCAAGTTAAATTTTAGTACTGATTTTAAAACTGTATAATAATGTGCTTATTTTTCTTTACTGTCTCTATCCAATGAGCACTTAGGCTGACAGAGTATTTTCTGTAACAAATCTTTTTACTTGGTTGTTCTCTTTTTGATATTTGTTTTACCTCTCTTATAACTCTCTTATAAAAACACCTGACACATTCCAAATTGAAACTATACTATTAGTATTAGTCTCTTCACACTTTTTTGATACATTGGATCTAAATTCATCACTAATATGAATATTATTTGAACTGCATGCAAGCTTCATGTTAGGATTTTCTAATACACCATCTTCCAAACCACTGACATTTCAGGTTTCTTCAGAGAATACATATTTTTTTATTAGAAGTTGTAACTAGAGAAAAATAGATGTAGTTAAGCATGCTTCTCTTCCTGCTCTTGTTTCCTTTTCTATTTCTCTCTACTGCTTGCATATTTTTTAATGACATTATCCTAACACACTAATAGGCCTACTTACAAAAAATTCTCAATTATACAAAACACCCTAAGAGGACATTGTCAGGTTACAACTGATAAGTTATTCATAAGCATCAGCAATATGCTTTGTGATAATAGCAGGTGTGTAACCTGAGGTCAAAGTTATGACACTATCATACTGCACACTGTCTTCTTCTTTTGTTGTTTATTTTAATCAGAACACAATATTCCTTAATTATCTGTACAGATAGAACTCAAACCAATTACATTCATACCACACCAATGTCATGCCATATTGTTTTCTTTGAACCCACATTTGAATTGATGAACTGGAAAAGGAACTATTCCAAAATTTGAAGTCATATTGAACAGATATTACATTCCTTGCACTGTAGCAATGTACATAATGGCCTTATGTTTCATCTATTATATCTAGCATAGGCCTAACATACCTTTTCTCTAATAGAATAGTTTTCATCTTCACTAATTCATTTGAAGAGTGTAAGATCATGGAAATAAATACCATGCAGTCAATTCAATGTAATGTTAAGACCAGTATCTTAAAAAATAGATGAGTAAGTATGAAATAAAAGTATACATTCAAATGTAAATATAAAATAAAAGGAAAATATTGTGCGCACCATTACCTTGTGGACTGCTGTATATTTGCCAGTCTACCCATCTTATAGCCCCTGGACTCTTATTTAGTACACACTTGTAATAGATATTATGTTTCTCAATGATTTTGATGTTTACCTGTTGGTTAGAAATGCTTGTTAGAATCAGTGGCACTTATTTAAATTGTATTCAATTAGCCAGCTGACTCAATAATCCAGAGACAATAGAATACAGTACAATTAATTATTTAATGGTTTTACAACTAAAAAATAAACCATTTTAAATACTATACATTCCTGTTAAAATTAGTGAAATCCGTTGAAAATTGTTTAGTTTTCTGAAGTGCTATTTGGTATCATTCTGCTGTTGTTAAACACAATCAATTTCCTTTAACACAATGGTTTTCAACCTTCTTCTTCTTCTTCTTCATCATCTTCTTTCTCAATCCTCCAAACTTCTTCCTCAGTTTTCCTCTGTGAGTTTCAGCCGTCTTATTTATATTTTCTATTTCCCTCTGTTAAGTATTTTCCTTCTCCAGTTTGCTCCCCTATTTATTATAACATCGTCTTTCCACCTCTTTTTTGGTCTCCCTTTTAGCCTCTATGTGTTGGTGTCCATGTCAACATGTTCTTGTTCTGTTCATTTATATCACAAGTAGTTGTAATTATTCTGTCTGTCTTACAGTGTTTTCTCCGTTATCAGCTGCTTGAGTTCATGGTGCATTCTGGCACAGTAAGGTCCATCATAATTTCTATGTGGGCCATAAATTTTTCCCAGCATTTTCTCTCAGAAACTTTCAGTTGTTCCTTGATCCTACTGATCGTTACCCGCGCCTTGTTGCCATACTTAAACACCAATCTAATCAGTTTGAAGAAAGACACCAATCAGACTTCTATATATACCTTGAGTTTTACTTGTCCATTTAAAATGTTTGACATCAGCTTCTTATATCAGTAGTAACAATGGTTGGAGTTAAAATATGAAACTTAATTTCATGTGGGCTTTATACTTCTACACTTCCAAATTTTCTTAATAAATATATAATTAATTCACTACCGACTCAGAACACGAAGTTTTTTATAGGTAAAAATGTAAAAGTTTTACCTTAGAGCCTGAACCAGTTTTCGCTTTTAAAAAGCTTCTGAGTTGGTAGTGAATTAATTATATTTAGTTAAGTAATGGACACGTCATGGACAACGGAATCCAAGAATTTTCTTAATACTTACAATACTAATAGTGAATTTCTCCTATTTCTTCTTTTAATTTACAATTTTTGAAACTGTTCATCACTAAGAGTAAATAAGAGGATTCACAATAATTGAAATTCCAGTGGTTTACTTAACTTTCTCATTTTATTGCAGTTTTGTTGTTGAAGTTCTCTTTTGCTTCTGTTTCTAAAGATCCTGCTTTAAAAATTGTTTACCAATGTTTCTTGAAGTCATAATAAGTCTTTACTAACATATGAATCTTAAAACTTTTCTTGCAATATAATATGCACTTTTAGATGTAGGCCTTACATGACTTGTCTTGACCAACAAGCAGTGGCGAAGTTACATGGAGGCAATGCCTACCCTAAAAATTCTGTAGAATAAAAATTATAAATACGTATGAACTACGTAACGTAAAGATTATACATTGTTACTGTGACTGTAGAATTTATCAAGCCGAAATGTGCTTTACTGAGTGACTGCTAGATGGTGACAGGTGAGATTCGGCATAAAACGAATGAGGCAACGTGAACTTGCCTCAGCGTTTTTTGTATACATCGTATGTAAGCAATGTGTAGGCTTGAAAGGGAAGTGCGGGGGAGGGGGATTGTCCGTGCTGTACACATAGAGCATTGAGGCATGTCTCACTTCTATGGTGCAAACAGTTAAGTTAAAGCGCGCTGTGTTGTTTATAAGTGTGCTTATTTTATGCGGTTATTAAAAGTGTGCCGGTTATTCCGCTGAACTAACAGATGATCAAGATTGTTTTTTGAATTGTTTGTAACATTAAAAATATAATATACGGTATAGAAACTAATCAAGTTTAAAAATTTGAAGTTCAATCAGATGTATTATTGTGTATGACTTATACAAGGATTGTTCAATAGAAACACGTTTAGAGCTGTAAAGCATTTTTTTATTCAACGATTTTAAAAGAAGTCTCCATTAACATTAAGACATGAGTCCCACTCTTGCACTAATCTGTAGATTCCCTGCTAGTAAAATTCTTACGGCTGTTTGCGGAACCATTCGCTAACAGCAAACTCTACCTCAGGGTCCGATTTGAACCACCGTCCTTTCAGTGATTCCTTAAAAAAAATTTAAGGTAAGATTTTTGCCTACCCATTCATTAACTACTAGCTTCGCCACTGCCAACAAGACATTATTTTTCTCATGTCTTCCCAGTAAATAGTTTTCAAATATATAAATTATTCCCTGCAATGTATACAGTGAAGTTTAAGATAGGCAACTGGAGGCTGCAACCAGTGTACTTCACAGACCTTGCTTTTGCCGATGACATCGTTCTGATTGCCAGCACAGAACAGAATCTGCAGATAACATAAATGAGCTGGAAGAAACGATGAGGAGGAAGAATATGATTATTCG
This sequence comes from Magicicada septendecula, assembly GCA_034769895.1. Classification (NCBI taxonomy): domain Eukaryota; kingdom Metazoa; phylum Arthropoda; class Insecta; order Hemiptera; family Cicadidae; genus Magicicada; species Magicicada septendecula. The sequence goes on from CM068367.1 coordinate 730,872,696, forward strand.
CCCCGCCAAGACAAAGACAATGATAATTAGTAGGCAAGCAAGGCAACACGGAATAGTAATCAACAATAAGGAAATTGAACAAGTGATGACATTCAAACATTTAGGTGCTGTTTTCAGTAAGGATGGCAGAATTGAGTTAGAGTTTGACATGAGGATCTCAGCTGAAAGCAAGCTTTATGGTGCTATCAATAGGAAGTTTATGGAAAAAAAGAAGTGTGGCAGAAAACCAAACTGGCATTATACAAATCTGTACATGCTTCAACATTGACCTACAGTTGCAAGTCATGGACTCTGAATGACAGACATAAAAAGAGTATACAAGCAATGGAGATGAGATTTTTGAGGAGTATTGAGACGAAAACGGCTAGAGATAGGGTGAGAAATGTTAACATCTGGAAGAATTTGAAGGTATTCTCTTTAAATGATACAACTGAAAGCGCGCAACTGCATTGGTTTAGCCATCAGGCAAAACCAGAAGGCAGAAGAGGAAGAGGACGGCATAGGACAAAATGGGAGAATATCATCAAGAAGAGTGTAGAAGACAGGAGCGGTTAGGCCAGGTTTTGGCACTGGACAGGACGAGATGGAGAGCTCTCTCTAAAACCTCAACACCCAACGGGTAGAAGAGGAAAACTAAGAAGAAGACTGTATACAGCTTGTAACATCAAATTCTGATTATAATAGGAAATCATTCATCACTGAAATACAGTACCGTATCTTTATAATATAGAATATAGAACTTTCACTTGTGAAACTTACTTGTTTTTTCTTTCCGTACGCGTTTCGGCATGATGTGCGCCTTCGTCAGCAGTTTGAGACAGACTGGCCAGTAACTCGTAACGGTTTTTGTTTGGAAGGTTTAGTGGGGGTGGTGTGTGGAGGAAGGGGATTGGCGCGGGGATCCAAATTATTGTTAGTTTTATGTATAATTGTGTCAAACAGTGTGTGTGATTTATAGTTTAATTGGTCGTTAAGTATGTTGTTTGGTTGTGTTTTGTAGTGTTTGTATATTTCATATTGTTCTGCTGTGTTAAGTTGATGTGTTAAGCTCCACACATTACTTTTATTCAATGGCAATACAAGGCAGGTCGAAAACTTCCACAAATACATAAACACAATACACCACAAACTAAAATTTACACTGGAAATAGAACAAAACAAAATATAATATAAATTTTCTGGACCTAACAATTAACAAAACAAACAATACACACACGTATAAAATATACAGAAAACCAACCACAACTTACATGGTTATACACAACACATCAAACCAGCCAACACAACATAAACATGTGGCCTTCAACCATATGCTCCATAGACTAACTAAAATACCATTAAGTAAACAGGACCATAACGATGAACTCAACACAATCAAATATATAGCAATAAAAAACGGATACAACCCTAATTTAATAAACAAACTACACAAACACATCATAAACAAAAACAACAAAACACTAAATACCAACAACACACAACAAACTAAATACATCACACTCACATACCATAACTCTAACACACACAAAATCGCCAACACAAGTACAAAATAGCATACAGAACAAACAATACCATCAAAAAACACATCAATGATACAAACACGGACATAGACAAATACAACAAAACAGGTGTTTACAAATTAAATTGTAATGATTGCAATAGTTTCTATATAGGCCAGACGGGAAGATCTTTTTCATCTCGTTACTCTGAACACCTACAAGCTTTATCCAACAACAATATACATTCTGCATTTGCCACACACATACACACAAAAACCCACAGCTACACCAACATAGATACTAATCTTGAGATATTACACTACTTACCCAAAAGTCGAAAACTTAACACAGCAGAACAATATGAAATATACAAACACTACAAAACACAACCAAACAACATACTTAACGACCAATTAAACTATAGATCACACACACTGTTTGACACAATTATACATAAAACTAACAATAATTTGGATCCCCGCACCAATCCCCTTCCTCCACACACCACCCCCACTAAACCTTCCAAACAAAAACCGTTACGAGTTACTGGCCAGTCTGTCTCAAACTGCTGACGAAGGCGCACATCACGCCGAAACGCATACGGAAAGAAAAAACAAGTAAGTTTCACAAGTGAAAGTTCTATATTCTATATTATTTAGTACTGTGAAAAAAGAAAAAAAGAAGATGAACAATCAAAACAATCGTATCTTTGTACAAAAATAAAATGATAATAGAAGGCAGAGGAGCAATTTGGCTCCATGCCAGGGTTTGGCTCTGGACAGGACGAGATGGAGAGCTCTCTCTAAAACCTCAACACCCAACGGGTAGAAGAGGAAAACTAAGAAGAAGACTGTATACAGCTTGTAACATCAAATTCTGATTATAATAGGAAATCGTTCATCACTGAAATACAGTATCGTATCTTTGTACAAAAATAAAATGATAATTTTACAAACACTGAAAATTCTGTTCAGTGGAAAATGTATTCTTATAACAGCTGGTCTCATAAGATTATTGTAGAAATCTTGAAAATCGAATTCCTTGAAATGGGTGCCTTAGCTACCCAGTGATTGAAATAAGCCACTTACTGGACGAAAAATTAAACAATTTTTTACACACATGAAGATAAAACTATTTAGTCAAAGAGAATATGCTTTTATACATTAATTTACTTTTTAGTTTTCATTAATTATACTATTGTTTTTGGTAATCGTGTTTGAATGCCATTACATTCTTTACAATTCTAAACACAAACTGTTGTTAGTTTTGTCAGCCATTGATAGTAATGGTATGATGTCATATCTTATTAAAATGATTTATTAATGTAATAAATAATTCACAATATAGCATTTTCCCCTTCAAACAGCATTATTTAAACACTTAATACTGATGCTTACTTATTTGGTAACATTGTGATATTATTCAATGTAGTTTCTTCTGCAAGTAGTGTATTGTGTTTTTGTCATTTCAACACATAATTTTTGTTATTTGTCATTTTGTACTTATTTGGTAACACATGTAAATCTTATGATACCAAGTGTTACAGTTCTTGGAAATAGAAGAGGCTACAACCCTCCTACTAATGGAGATGACTGGGGAAAGCGTCTTTCTATAGGAAAAGTCTTTAAATTTAGCATAAAGCTTCAAAGGGCTACATAAATGTATAATGTATTATTTTCATGAAAATAGATTTTAAGTCTCAATTGATCATCTATAAAATTTTTATGATCAATGCATGTCAAGTACAATATGAATTAATTAAAGGAAAATAACAAGTTGAAAGTTGTGATTTTGTTAATACATCTAATAGATTATATGTTCCCTGTGAACATACTATATAACAATCATGACTTATGACTATCGCAAACTACTGGACTTGTCAATTTCAATGTTCCTGAACATAAACGTGCAAATAATTGATTCATTTTTTTCTCTGTGTGTGAACAGATTAGCTGTTTTACCTTGATCTCTTATTTAATTGTTACTAAAGCCTACATAACTTACACAATTGATTACAATTTTTGAAAGAGATGCAGAGATGCATTCCAAATTGTCTTGTAGTTTCTTGTAGTTTGTCCGTATACACTACGGGCACCACACATTAACAAAACTTAATGTTGTACAAAGAATACCACCGATCTATCCCTAATGTATTTTCTAGGCAGCAGTACAGCCAAGATTTTCTTCCAGGTAGTGTTATAGATTATATAAAATTGTTAAAATACAAAAGTAATTGTTTGTTTGCCATTTTGTTATAATCAAGAAAGTAAGCGTTGAAACATAAAGCTTACATTATTAGATATTTGAAATTTGATAAAACTATGAATAAATAAAGATATCAGTATAAATAATATAAATGTTTACCAGGAAACTGGCACAAAATTTCTCCCATCCCCTGCAGAGGCTGATGTGTACGTATTTTTGGAAAAAATTTAGAGTTTATAACTTCCCATTAGTGAGTAAGTGACTGTAAATGTTTTGCAGGAAGTGAAATTAAATCAGTCTTCTCATTTTGCCACAAATGTATTTATTTTATGATCTGGTTTTATAAATTAAAAATGAATTTATGATTTTCATAAAATGGGTTCTTAAGATGCTCAAAAATAAACATTTCAAAATCATGCTGTGAGGTGGACAAATACAATTGGTTGCATAGCAAAGGGCTTCCCAACTTTTCCACTTGGAGACCCCCTTTACACGAGGAAATATTTTTGCGACCATGGGTATAGAGGTATATAAACTAGGAATATGAATTAAAACGTTTGCTGATAATAAATCATAAAGAAAATTTATTCGAAAATAATTCTTTGGTATACATATGAATATAATTTTACCATATATTAAAATGCAAAGCCAAATTCATACTAATGAGCTGGGTGTGCTTGATTACTTTTACATAAAGACTTAAATCTTGGATGAATATTTGATACTGCAGGATGTAGAGCTTCTTCAAGGTTTTACAGAGTTCACCGATTTTTTGATGTTTTAAACGTTAATGTTGAAAATATCACTTCACATAAATACATAGTACAAAGTGGTAGAAGTATGTTTAGGGCCATTTCAAAAAGTGTTGGAAATTCTGTCCTAATCCCAAACCAAATTCATTTAATAATTTGTTGGAAAACTCATGTTTTAAACCAGTGTCACTCGATAACTCAGCAAATTCTTATTGAGTGTTTAATGGTGAATGACTGACATTAAACATTTCAATTAAGTATGATTTATGGACCCAGCTCTTTCTTTTTCAATATCAAAATTTGAAGGATTTAAAAAATTTTTAATTGTGTCTCAATTTTTCAACTTTTAAAATTGTGTCTCCAGACACTTCAAATGATCAATTATAACTTAAAGAATCAAATCTTTGGAAATGTTATTTTCAATTATAAGAGCACCTATAGCTGTATCATTTCAAAAGATCCATTTTCCACTCTATTTTTCCACACATTCCAGCGCTTCCAGGAATTTGTTAGTTTTGCTAAAATTTCTGCGACCCCCAAATTTAGTTATGCAACCCCACGGTAAGTATAGAACATATTCTGTACTTACTGTGTGCGACCCCCACTTTGAGAAGTCCTAGCATAGCACATTTTGCTGTTACAAATCAATCCACTGGTAAATGTGGTAAAACGTTTGTAAACAACGTGGCGTTTTGAACATATATACGTCTATGTGTGAACCCGAGGTATGTTTGAAGTAACGGACACATTTTAAGATGATATGTTATCGTTGTTTTATATTCGGAATGTATATTGTTACGTAATGTTTTCCACTTTGGTTTTCCACGTAATATTCTCGTAATGTGTGGTGATTAATGACTTTATTGGTGTCGTATTTTGTTTTCCACTGTACCATACGACTATCAGTAGACCATATTAAACTAAAAATATGAAAAATTACTGAAGTAGGTTGGTAAGTGACACGATCGAAAAGTGGGATACTACTTCAGATAAGTCTTATGTATAAGATTAAAACAAACAAAAAAACAGTTTAATAAATAATTTGCTTAAGTTGCTATGCAATAAACTTCTACACTATATACATAAAACGAGCTAGGTACACTGCGCGCTGAATAAACGTTTTAGTAGAGGCAAAATAGCATTTAAAAAGGATGTTTCTCCTCCGTCCAATTTTTTTGCTGGAATAGGTTAAGTAAGCAGAAGTAAGTGTACAGTTAAATTTTTTACAAAATCCTGCCTGTGCGTCATGAGTAAAAGCATTTTAGTGTATTTTTGGTGCATCGTATAAGTGTATTGGCCATAACTTCGGTTATATTGGACGTATCGAGACCAAAAAAAATTCAACATACTCGTTATGAATTAACAAATCAAGCTGGGTTATTAGTGCTACCTAAAAAGGTCAACATAACATAAAAAAAAATTAAACTTCATTATAATGCAATTTTCATTTAAAATTCGATTTCTATTGAATTAAAAAAGATAAAATCAAATTCTTTGGACCAAAATATTTGTTTTTTATTGTAGAAACTTAAAAAAAATTTTGAAACAAAAAATTTAATTTTTCTGGCTAAAATCTCAAAATTTTAAAAAATTTTGATTTGCTCGCCATTTTATGTGAGATGATCCTAGTAAGGTTTTTTGTTTTTCATATCGTAGATTTTTTTATGTACTTAATTGCTATTATCATTAAAAAAATTTTAATTTTTTTTTTACCTATTTTATGGCAACTTACATATATATATATATATATGTACCGGTTTCCAAGGTTTTTTCTGTATGTTACAATGTAACCGGGTTATATTACTTTATATTCATGTATTTATGATACCTTTTGTAATGTATATCAAGTGTATACATATATTAGTACATACATAACTTAAAAATTTTTTTAAGCATTTAATTCTTAAAAAATGACATATATACTTATTTTTTACTCAATTTACAAGTTATTTTATGTTTCCATTGTTATAACATGCTAAATAATAATTATATTCAATGAAATATATTTGTATGGCTTAAAAAAGTTCTTTATTTTAAGTAATCATTTTTTATACATAACAGTACATATAGTAAAACAAATTATTATTTTTTACATTTAATCAATGATGATGAATAACTAACACTTAAGGTATTCAATATTGAATTGAAGATAAATCGTTTTTCACAAAATTAATAGCCACATAAGTTTGTGGCCTTGCCTTTAGATGGCGTTGCTGCCGACAACAAAGCATCAAGTTTTATGTAAACACATGTTAGAAGTAAACATAGGAAATATCAGGATATTCTTTATACAAATACTCTTACGTTTGAGTACTCTGTGTTTCTGTGTATGAGCGCGCAAGCATAGTGTGTGTGTTGATACGGGCGTGCGTGCATACCTGCTCTGCTATTATGTGTATAAAATTGATTACAAAAGGTATCCCTTTATAAAGTAAATATAACCCGGTTACATTGTAACATACAGAAATAACCTTGAAAACCGGTACGTTTATATATATATAAATTGCCATAAAATAGGTACAAAAAAAATTAAAAATGTTTTAATGATAATAGCAATTAAGTACATAAAAAAATCGACAATTTGAAAAACAAAAAACCTTACTAGGATCATCTCTCATAAAATGGCGAGCAAATCAAAATTTTTTTAAATTTTGAGATTTTAGCCAGAAAAATTAAATTTTTTTTTCAAAATTTTTTTAAGTTTCTACAATAACAAACAAATATTTTGGTCCAAAGAAATTGATTTGATTTTATCTTTTTTAATTCAAGAGAAATCGAATTTTAAAGGAAAATTGCATTATAATGAAGTTTAATTTTTTTTTGAGGTTATGTTGACCTTTTTAGGTAGCACTACTAACCCAGCTTGATTTGTTAATTCATAACGAGTATGTTGAATTTTTTTTGGTCTCGATACGTCCAATAGAACCGAAGTTATGGCCACTTATACGATGCACCAAAAATGCACTTATCTCGTGGCGCACAGGCAGGATTTTGTAAAAATTTTAACTGTACACTTACTTTTGCTTACTTAACCTATTCCAGCAAAAAAATTGGACGGAGGATAAACATCCTTTTTCGGTATTTTCTGGTGCTATTTTGCCTCTACTATTTGAAGCTGTAAGGCTGTGACTGTCTCTTTAAGAAACTCGCCAAGAGGAAATAATCTCAAAAACTATGACAAAAATTGTAACCACAAGACAACTAAGAACTTTACACGAAGCGATTTCGTACTTGCAAGACGATTTCGTATCATACCACAAATAATAATGTTCGTATTCACATAACTAATTGTTTTGATTGTTCATCATCTTTTTTCACAGCACTAAACTTTTAGAATATTGAAACTTTCAACTTGTGAAACTTACTTGTCTTTTCTTCTCGTACGCGTTTCGGCGTGGTGTTCGCCTTCGTCAGCTTTGAGACAGACTGCCATTAACTTGTAACGGTTTTTATTTTGAAAGGTATAGTGGGGGTGGTGTGTGGAGGAAGGATCCCCGCGCCAATCCCCTTTCTCCACACACCACCCCCACTATACCTTTCAAAATAAAAATCGTTACAAGTTAATGGCAGTCTGTATCAAAGCTGACGAAGGCGAACACCACGCCGAAACGCGTACGAGAAGAAAAGACAAGTAAGTTTCACAAGTTGAAAGTTTCAATATTCTAAAAGATTAATTAATCATTTAATTCGATTTATATGCCTATACTTTTACTAGCACATTTTTTTTAATTTTAATTTGTTTTTACTCAGTCCTTTTGAGGGCTGTAACCTCCCCTCCAAAAACTCTTCCCTCTTTGCTCCACTGTTCCCAGGTATCAAGTTTACAAACATAAGCAAGCACGGATCGTGACATATTTTCATACACGGGCTTTTTCAAAACTATAATTTAGTAAAGTTCTGAATGAACGCAGCAGTGACCAATATTTTGAATCTCGCTGACGCAACGTAACAGAGAATACAACCAGACAAAATCTCTGAGATTCTGTTTCGAGAGGCGGCAAATTTCCATTCCTAAATGTTTCTCATTCGAAGGGTCAGTTCAGACACAGCTGTTCACCTACTAACATTATAGGCTTGTCCATAGCAATGAGTGACAGTTGAGTGTCAGCGACACCCATCTCAATACCGACACCCTAATTGCGTCTATATATGCTGAAACTGTTTAATTATCATATCAGAACCACACATCGCACTGACATGTCGGTATCCTGGAGAAGCAGGAGAAACCGGCCGTATCAAGATTAAGCATACAAATCAATAATTAGACTACAACTATAATTTAGTAATTTAAAACTACGAGGTTATTTAACAACCGCGTTTCACTCTTCAAAATTTTATCATATTAATTAGTTTGTTAACCGTGCGCTGAAATAAAAACTAAAATTTTAATTAGAGACTTTTGCGATGGCAAAACTACTATTGTTTTCGCTTGTTCGCGTCACTAGTAACAATACGATTGTGCAAGAATCAAAGCAGATTATAATGTACTAGTCGAACTCGCTAATAATGTACAGTCAACTTCTAACTGAATAAACGGTTAAATTAGTCAGGAATGACGTTAAGCCTGTTCTTACATTGGAGCCGGGGGGAGAGTTAGCCTCCATAAACCTAAGCGTCCTCACTAAGTTTTACACTACTGTATGTACTATTTGTTATTATGTGTAATAGCAAATTACTTTTTTATATAGTTAATTATTTCTGTTATTCCCAACTCCTACGATAGCTCCCACATTACTTTTTTGTGTAATTATTATTATTATCGTTATTCCCAATTACTAAGACGGCCCCTAACATTGTAGTTCTTTGTAAAACCCACGCGTAGTTTCTAAAGAATCACATTTTTGCAGTTGCTGAGTAATATGTCAAGTATAGTATTTTAAGAGTAGAGGACTGTTTTAGGAATGACCGAAAACTATAATGAATATGGAAAGTTTTCATAGAATTCTTGTTGTGACAGTATAAGACGAATTATTTATTTAACTGTTTATGAGCCGAAGGGTAGGGATACAATAAACATTTGATTGTTGCTGTTGTAGGTTTGTACGGTACACTGTTCAGACGCAACAAGGAAGCAGCGTTCAGCAACTACAGACTGTGGGAATCAGCCGGCTTTGTAGTAGCCTACGCCTACAGCACGCACCTATGTGCCCGCATGAAGTTGTACGTCATGTTTGTAGTTCTCTGCCTGGGAATGGTAGGCTACATTACTGTCGAGATCCTGCACATGAGGAAGAAGAGACGCCAGAAGAAACTGGCCGAAGACCCGAAAGCGGCCGCAGCCGCAGCTCAGGAAGCTAAGGCCAACAACGTAGTCGAAGAAACGGATGACGAAAAAGATGATATCGACGACGAAATTATCATCACACACCTATAAGTGTGGCCGTGACTGCGTCGATCCTATCCGTCCGCACATTCTTGTAAATACTGTTGTACATATTATCAGATAACTCACACTGTTGTGTGTGCGTGTGTATGCGCGCGTGCGTGTATACCGACAATCCTTAAGTTACTGATGCAGATTCTATGTTTCGGATCACGCGTAGGCCTAAACGCGTTTCAAAACAAAATTTATGCTTATAAAAAAACGTTTCAGTCTAAACGAGTAAAGTGATCTCTGTTATTTGCAAACAAGCAAACACGCATACGCGCACATACAAACACACACGTACACTGTCTCTCACTACAGTGTGAGACTGCATGTGAAGAGAGAATATAGTCTAATATAATTACACAAATTATTGCAGAGCATTAAGTAATTATTGATGTGAATTATAAGTAATTACAAAATTGTGTTAATTTTTTTAAGCGTTAATCTGCATTGTATAATAGTATTCAATTATTTTCGTAGTGTATGATATTATTTGTGACTGGATTAGAGTAGTAGTGACATATTGTTAGCGAGTTTCAAAACCATGCGGTAGGAAGCATATTCGAGTCTGCTGGCAGTATTTCTCTACAGGTACTCCGTTGGGTGGCCTTCATCCAACTGACGGCAACAACATAACTTTAAGGTTATGTGAAAACGATGACGACAATATAGTATTGTGTTGTCTGTGGGAGTGGTGTGATGGCCGAAACCGAAATTGCGTGCGTACGTATTATCTCGTCCCAACAGATAACGGAGTTAGCATTATCTATGTAAGGCCAAAATAAATGATAATTAAAAAGCAGTTGTACCTGACCTTGGCAGCAGAGGACCGGTTTGGCGTCCTGCCTGTGAGGACGTTGCCCGCTGTTGTTCTCGTTATGGATTTAACGATAAGTATATTCTGATCCGACAATCACTGTAGAGCTTTCATTTCTTGGCATTCAGAAAAAAAAATGACAATCTGCTCCGTGTACTTCACGCCTCGCACCCGCTCAAAGGAAATGTAGCTATTCCGGAATGTCTTGCGTGTTCACTTCAGACATTCATTGTGTGCGTACATAATGCAGAAGTGTTAGGAACGCGTTTTGCAAAAGTACAACAGTAAAATCAAAATGTTACATCTGTTCCCTCGTAACTGTGCAATGCAAACGTTGACTACACAACAAAAACTGAATACACAAACGAAACAATAAAAATAATAAATGTACAGTATTATTATTTGTGAGTTTTTTAAATAGATATCACTATTACATTAACGACTCGGAACACTAGGTTTATTCAGAGGCTCTGAAGAAGCCTTTTAAAGGAGAAAACCGGTTCAGGCTGTAAGGTAAAACTTTATGCTTTTACTTATAAAACACTAGTGTTCCGAGTCGTTAATGTAATAGTGATATTTAGTTAAGTAACGGACACGTCATGGACAACGAAATCCAAGAATTTTTAAATAGGTATTATAAGGCTTTGTCGAAATGTCTATTGTATAGGCACAAGACACAACGAAGAGATTAACACCATTCAAACTGTACCGGTACACATATTTAACAGCTGACGTGCTCATCACAGAGAGATGCTGTTGGCTTTACCAAGGTCAACATTCTGCAATAGCTCTGAAGGACTCGTCATGAAGGCCACTCATCTCTAAATAAATATTGTCCAGCAGCTGTGTGTGTGTAACAAAGCAGATACTCTTATTTTTAATTAAAAGCAGAGTAATTAGGCATCACTGTGACTCGAGTGAATTAAACTTATTACACAAATATATTTAAGCTAATAAGAATTTTCTATTTATTATTTATATGTGATTTAACGTATAGATATAACATATTTTAAGATATGATTATGTATCTAGCTTTCAGGGCTAAATGCATGCTACACATGCATCAATCTACATTTACGCACATTTAAACTACACATTATAGTAATTACATACACAAAGCCTCACAAAACACACACACACAAAGATATAACATGGATTGTGAGACAGACAACACAAACAGTATAGCTTATAGTAATAATTTGTTGATTATTTATTTTGAATATACTATTTTCAAAGAATTCGCTGTTTAAAAGTTTTAATATACTTTTAAACTATTGTTTCAAATTACCAAATTGTTATAATATAAATTGTGTGATTAAACTCTGATATAGTATCAATTGTTGTATGTCCACTTACACTAAATGTGGTACTGTACTGTTATTATCTTGTAGCCATTATAATATGCTCTGTTCATTGCAGTAATGCAATCTTAAAATTTATGTAATGTTAGAAATCACCATTGAGTATTATATTAAAATTCTATAATTTTATACTGAATTACTGCTATACTACGAGGAGAGCCTTATTTTTTTGTCTATTGTCTAGCATAAGTTTCTTAACATGAGGCAATTTCATATTTTTAAAGTTTAAATTTATGAACAAATTTTTACTGCTTTATGTGTATTCACATACCCCCATTTAATATAAATACAACTTTTGTGTGTGTTTTTTAATCTTAGGAAAATGAATATAATGACTGTGTCAAGATTTGGATAGAAACAATTCATCGTGTTATCATGTGCTTTTGACTGTTAGTGTAAGCATTCCAAAGAAAATATTCAAATAAAACATTTACAAAAAAATATTCTGTAATCTGAGAGCCTATATGGACTACACAGTTTACTACAAACTAATAACCTAGAGTCTGTGTCATATGTAAAAAATATAAACACGAGATAGCACAGTGTTCTGTAAATGTTTCTGTAGCAGCTGAATGTTGGCTCTGTGTATGAAATGACCACATAATAAACATTTTAAGTTAAACCTATTAAAAATAAATAATTCTGAAATAAAACAATTTTATTATTCAAACTAACCTACAAAAAATAATTATTATTTGACTTGTATAGCTTTTGCTAGTGGACAGTGAACCGAGATTTACACGTATGAAGATGTTACTGTACTCAAAATATAATGGACTCTTCTTATAGTATTGACAACATTAATTGCCTGTTTATTTCTTGTTAATGATTGTACCTTTTCTCCATAATTAACAACTATATAATATAGGCCCCTTTATTAAATTCACTGAGACCATTTCTGTGATGCAGTGAAACAGTTGAGATTAAACAAAATTAACACATTGGTATATTATTTTACAGATTTGATTAAATTATTACTCAGCAAATCTATTATGTCAATAAATGCAACTTAATTATATTTATAAATGTGCATTAAGTTTATCAATAAATAGACATAAATAGCTGAAGACACGAAGCTTAATCCACTTAATCTCTTTTCTGTATATAGGCCTACTGGTTACTGCATAGTGTACTTTACTACTGTATTATGAAAGCACTGTTAGCACTTGTTTGTGTTGTGAAAGATAATAAGTTATACAAGTTGAATTATGTTAATAATAATTTAATTAAAAAATTAATTTGTTGTTAATTCTGTGTAACTTTTAAGTTCTTTTCATGTAAGAATTACATTTGTGATATGTGTTAAACATTACACTTTAGTAATATGAACTCAGTGTGATGTATACTTTCAGCATAATTATAAATTATTGCACTCACAGGCCTTGGTGTTTAAAAATTTGTAATTTCAAAAAATTAAGTTTTATAATGTGTGAAAGAACTGTATAATTCATAATAAACCATATTCAGTGTTTATTCAGTCACTTGTAAAAATTTAGTGAATACATCATTTAGATACAACACATTAAGTTTATATATAGTTTCATAATCAAAATACTACTAAATGTACTAACAAAAATAAATTAAATATTAATAAATTATAAGCAAAAAATAAAATAATTTCAAAGTACGAATTATATAAAAAAGTGCCAATAAATTATTATTGTTACAATAATTAAAATCAAGACTAAATTGTATTATCTACATTGTCATCTGTAGTTCACTTATTGTCGATTCTTTGCTGAGAAGCCCTCTTTTTTCTTCTTTTTGAATCTTCTTTGTTATTTTCTTTTGTGGATGACGGTTTATGACACCATTTTCATCATCCATCATGCGAACAATCTGTGAGTGATCCCCTGAGTCTAGAGGTGCAACAGAAATGTCTCGTACAGCCCGGAAGTTACCACAGTTGTTAAGATGTTCATTTTCAAGGCGGAAAAAATTCCAAACAAAACGTCTGCAATGAAATTATTGGTTTTAAATGAATGACATATTTGTTCTGAACAATACACACAAGTACTAAGTGAAAACTATTGATAACATTAAATGTTTGTTCAAAAAAACAAATAAACTGTCACTTAAAACAATAATTCAATATACAATTAACTATTTGTATTATTTGATTTTGTATATGTTATATTTGTAAATTTAAAAACATGTATTAAAATACTGTTGTGTATACAGTATATACTTTGACAAGTGTGTGTGTTTAATACTTTAAATAGTTGGTGCCATTAGCAGAAACAGCATTATTCTGTGTGATTGTGTCTAACAGCAACAACTCAAGTAGTACAACATTAGTCATCAAGTTTTAAATCAAATCTACATACATGTGGCACGACTATCTATTAACATATGACAACATGTGTCTCTGCATAAAGATGTGTCACACTCTTCAAAAACAACTATACATAATGTGGATGAGATGTGCATTTACACTTTATAATTTCAGTTTTATGTCATGTCATTTTTGTATATAATATATACATATATCACTCTTGTGCACAGAGTCAACTGGCGTCTGTTGCTTTTAACACATATAAATCAGTTGTGTAATTATATAAATTAATTAGAACAGTTGATTGTCTTATTGGAAAAGTTATGGAGTAGACATAATTATCTACAGAAAAAGACAGAATGGCAGAATTATCTACTGACAACTAGATTAGAGTAATATTTAATACAAAAATTATAAGTAGTTTTTTGTCATAGTATCTCTGACATTAATCTAATCTACAAAATTTGACATTGTTGAAATTACTTACAACATGACAGGATAAAATGTTGTAAATTGGATCTTCTTTCACAAAATGAAACAAGGAGGAAAGAGTCATTATTTGTCACAACTTAACTGAACTGTCAATTCAAGAAAAGGTATCATAGCTACACTTAACTGTTGGTTAACATGACAGGATAAAATGTTGTAAATTGGATCTTCTTTCACAAGATGAAACAAGGAGGAAAGAGTTATTATTTGTCACAACTTAATAACTGAACTGTCAATTCAAGAAAAGGTATCATAGCTACACTTAACTGTTGGTTAGTAAGTACAAAACATTAATCAATTAAATTATATTACTTTTAATGGAGCTGCAAACACTCATATTTGTACTGCTGTTTTAACTAATTACCACATGCTTACCGAAACACTTCAAGTGGAGCTGTAATGGATGTCATAAGTTCAGATGAACAGTATCCTCCTTGTACTAGAATAAACGTTACAAACCATGAAAACCTAAGTATCAGGTCTTCTACAATAGCAAAATAATAGAAGGACTGGAACAAATAATGATGCTAAATACATATCTGATTACATACATATATTTACTGCATAAAATTAATTGTAAGTGTTAGTTAATAATAGAGATGGTCACTCATTACAATACAGTTTGTGACTATGGATACATAATTTTAAATTTTTTGTATGAAAAACGGAAGTATATTATACACAATAATTAATAAATAAAATTTTTGCCAGTGTTCGAAGTTACCAAGAGGTAAATTTAATTTACAATAATTGCCAATTGTCTCTTCTCTTCAGGTGATCTGGTCTTAACATGTATAGACAACAAAAATGTATATTGGGATTTATAAACACAAACTACAATAAATAAATAAATATAGGATTGTGTTTGTAAGGCAGAGAAAACTATTTTTGGTTGCATGCTTTATATTTATATTTCTTTTATCTGTTAGAGTATTATATCTAACCATTCTGAAGTACTGCCTGGTGAGAGAGTAGATCACCCAAATAACCAATATCTTGACAGTAGGCCAATACCTAGTGGATATCATGTTGCTACAGTCATTATTTAGTTACTCAGTGTGTAATATGAAATGGTTTAGTATGTTAGATCAATCAGTTCATACAAATAAACCAGGAATATATCCACTTGCTTTAAAACAAGTGTTTATCATCTTATTAAAAATATAAATATATTTTTATTCTTATAGTTCCTAAAATTCCTAACACGAACTCTTGTTATTATACAAATTACAAGAGATTAAACAACTAATCCAGCTTACAGTGGAAGTCAAAATAAATAAGTTTATTATGTTTGGTGTGTATTAAAAGACGGAGACAAACCGTTCTGTTGAGACTTTGTTCCATTACAGACAGCACCATTGACAGTATTATTGTAAACACCACTAATAATGATGACTCCAGTTCTGAACAGGAAATGAAGATGTAAAATACTGATCTTCACTCTAACAGTGGTAGAAATTAATGTAAGACAGAAATAATAAGTAACTACAGAAAACGTTCATAGTTATGTTATTAATTTTCACATCGTTTTTTCTGTTTTACTATGGCTGTGTATTAACGTAAGGACAAAGTAAAAAAAAGTCACAGTGAAGTTAAAACTCTTATACTTGTGACAACAAATACAATGAAATGAGTTTTTTTTCTGAGAATAGACTAAATATTATATCAAGTTTGTATATAATCTGTCAGTGCTGCATCTGTCAACATACTACAACAGTAATTATAATAACCAACAGAACTTTGCCTCTACAACATGTCAGAATTGAGCATTTCTCTAAGGCTATAGGCTGTAGTTATGATTTACAAGTGTTTTATTCAATATACCTTGTGATAAGTAACATTAAATAATAAAGAAATATTCTAAGTATTTAACTGCTCTTTAAGGATTACAATGACAAGCTTACTTGGTGAATTTACATTTAGTTTGATGTGGACAAGGAGACTGTTGTTTGCATATAGGGGGTATGGGGAGTTATAGGGATCCTAGATTCACACCTAGCACTGTTGTTTGCTAAGGGGGCTCTGTATACGAAGTTACTTAAAAAATATTCATATTAGTTAAAACAAGAAATTCTTCATACTATAAAACTGCCCCTCCCCCAAACACAGTGCCACTCTTAGTAGATGTGGAACTAGGCGTGTGTGTGTGTGTGTGTGTGTGTGGTTAATTGTATTTCCAGCAACTCAATGTTTAACTGAAACATTCCCTTTCACATGCCGTCATCACAATTTATTACTCAGAAAAAAACAAGAATAATACTAGGAAAAGTATAACAGAGAACAAGAAAACCATACTGAACAAACTGGTGTTGAAAATCAGTTTGAGTATGGTGTGGCTGCAAGTTGATAATTTCTTACTGAAATCTGATCTCAATGTAGATGTCTTTACTAATAGCCCAAAAGTCAGAAGTAACATTACATTATTTCATTCATTATAGTTTACTCATTAAGAGAGAAAGCTTTGGAAGAAAGAGTGAAAAAGATGGTAAAGCTGAAGTAACAAATAATATGAGAAACACATCAGCAGTACATAACACTGTGACCAGATATTCACATTTCCTTTCAATTTTAACCTTCACCAAAATAATTTAATGTTACTATTTCAATGAGTTTTCATTGTTCTATGTCCACACTCTTACTACCCCAGTTACATACTTTGATTTGTTCATTTAAAATTTTTATTACTTTGAGTTAAATATTTTAAATCTCTCACTGTCTGTTGGTTCGGTTAATATTATCAATGATAACGTGAGTTTATCACTGAGATATCTGCTGTTCTTGTGTACATGCTAAACATGCCTTTACATATATGACAAAGCACAAAATAATTCTGAAGTAGTTCTTTATAGTTGTTTAGAAGTTTTGTAATATATATATTTTTTTTAACTTCTATTGAGAAGAATTTTATTTTCTACCGACATTTGTTTCTACTAGTTTTGATTTTTACTGGATATTGTTTGGCTACTGGTATTCTATACTTTTGAAAAGACAACATTTGAATGTTTCAATTGGAGTTTGATTCAATGAGTTGTATTATTGAGCTCCATCTTTCTCTATAGACTTACTTCTACTCTGTATCTACATTTAGTGTTTTTTCATTATTAGCTGTATGTTTTTAGTTTCCCTCTTTCATTTGTAATCAGTGGTGGACAAAGTGGCCCCAGAGACGGCTGACCTTGGTATAATGCCTAAAGAATTTTTAACAATTTGCATGTTTGTGGCCTCATGTACAAAATTGTTCTTCAAAACGTAAATAAACAAATCATATTCTGAGTGAAAAACATTCAACAGTCACTGAGAAAAGGCTGGAAAACTTGGCTATTTGTCTGTAGAAACAAAAACAAACTTAATTGTAAGCAGATAAACATTTGATTTTAATTGTTTTATACAGCTTTTTTTTTCTATTTTATTAAAATCTGTAGGTAATGCAAGAAATATTTAGGTACACATTACTTAAAAAATTCATTAATATAAAAGAACCGTAGTTGAGGTCACAAAATGAATCCCCCCCCCTCACATCACCAGTAAAATTTCTATTTCTCTTATTTGCCTCCATTCACAGTTTCTACTTTTTAAAATCACAGAATTGGCATAATTTAAACATTTATATGAGACTCATTTAGTATCAGTATATACTACTATTGTGAGGAAAAATAAATTGCAGGACGTAAGTTGAAATACTGAAAACTGAAACAAACAAGCTCTTTTTCATGCAGGAAAATATAGCATGTAATATTGTCTATTTTCTTTCTCATACACAAGTTTTGTAAATTTTAATTTTGACATTTTCAGAATGTTTATCCTATAAATATTATTGTATGTTGTTTAGTATATAAATATTATACTACATATTTTACAAGATTATGATTACTTCTGTAAGTAAAATATTCTTATTTTTATCGTTTCATTTCAACGTGATGTACACTTCACAGAATAGAACTGTATCATCAGAGATTTGTAAATGAAACAAATTGAAATAATTATAAATATTTGTAGAAATTATAATCATAATTTGTTAAATTATGTTTAAATAAAATAGTATTATATATTTTAACTTAATTAACAATCTGTAAGAAACTTTGTTGTAATATTTTAGAAGGAAATTCTGTTTCCTGTGTTTATGTTCACAGTTTACCATACATGCTCATGACAACATCTTCTCTTGGCATCTCAGGTTTATATGGCAAAAATGTCAGTAGATAAATACACATTTCAAGCATCATAGGAGCAACATAAAACAGTAATTTCTATACCTTTACCAATACCATAAAACTTCCAATGTATGCACATGAATGTGTGTATGTGTACGAAGGTAGGGCAAACAATTCCAGACCTGATACAGAGATTGCACTACTATGCTCATTATTTTGACTATGTTGCATGATTGCATGATAGCCTTTGTTGGCTTAGTTTCAATGCTTTCAAGTCAATGAGTTGTTTATTATTAGTGGCACAGTCCACCAGTGTAAGCACCTCAGGCATCATTAGATGAACTGGTGTGCCGTGATTAAATAAATTTTTGAAAAGCTCAACTCCTACCGATTTAAAAATCAATATTGGGGAAATCTTTTCAATTGAATACAATGGTTGAGAGCTGGGTTGCTAAATTTAAAATTGGTCGGACAAGTACAACTGACGACCCACGTCTGGGACTTCCCTTTGAAGTGGCTACACCAGAAAAAATAGAAAAAAATCCATAAAATCGTTTTGGTAGACCACAGAATGAAAGTGAGTGAGATATCTGAGACTGTTAGCATATCAACAGAAAGTGTGCACAAAATCTTACACTAACATCTTGTATGACAAAGCTGTGGGCTAGCTGGGTGCCACGGTTGCTGACACTTGACCAAAAATAATGTCGAAAGGATGTTTCAACCGATTGTTTAGTACTCTATGTGCCCAATCCAACCAACTTTTTCTATTTATTCATAACTGTTGATGATACTTGGGTCCACCACAACACTCCTGAGACCAAACAACGCTCAAAACAATGGACCTCTAAAGGTTAATCAACTCCAAAGAAGGCAAAGACAATTCCTTCTGCTGATAAGCTTACAGTGACTGTTTTTTGGAACAACCCTGGAGTAATCTTCACTGACTACCTTAAAAAGAGGAAAACAATTAATGGCGAGTACTATGCAAACCTACTGCACCTTGTAAATGACAAAATCAAGAAAAAACAGCACATTCAGTGAAAAATAAAGCTTCATCAAGACAATGCACCATCTCACATGCCAATTGTTGCAATGGCTAAAATCAAAGAATTCAAGTTCAAATTGCTTCTTCACTAACCTTACACACCCTATTAAGCCCCGAGTGACTTCTACTTCTTTCCTAATTCAAAAAATGGCTTTCTGGAAAAATTTACTGATGGTAATCAAGACAGTGATGCTGTAAATGGCTACTTTGAGTACCTTGACAAATCGGCTTATCAGTCTAGCATAACCCTTTTAGAACATCATTAGAAAAAGTGAATCAAGCTAAACAGAGATTATATTGAGAAATAAATGCAAACTAATCTAAAAAAGTGTTGTTTTCTTATTCATGTATTCATGCCTGGAACTTTTTATCCTACCCATGTAATTGAAAAGTTATTATTATTGTCAAATAGATAAAAGTTTTATTTATATTCAAATATAATAGAATTGAATGTCTAACATATCTATATATTAATACGTGAAGAGAAAACTTTGTACCCCTTTTTAAGCATATTGCGCGCACGGAGGAGTGTGAGATTTGGCATAGTTAAAGTTTATATGGAGAAGGAGTGCAGAAAGCTAAAATTTATATATAATATGTGTTACAAATACATTAAATAAAATAAAATAAAACATTCATTTGCACTTGAAAATTCATTTAAACTTTTTCAAACGATGGTAATTGTTAAAAATAAAATAATTTTGTTGCCAGGCAATAAAATTATAATTTTTTCATTTTAGTGTACGTTCATACTGCCAACGTCAAACACATAATAGTCTGTCGTTTGTTTACGTTCATACTGCCAATGTCAAACACATAATAGTCTGTGGTCAAACAGTCGCACAGAGTAGAGATTGTCGCCAAAGAATTTTAAAATGTTGCCAACAAATAATTACTGACAGATTGACTGAATGAGCTGTGAATTTTGTGTGATTTCAAATAATGTTCCTTTTTCAATAATCTGTGGAGTGTACAGTATGTCAAGGCAAAAAAGCGTTTATTTTATATTTTGTATATTAGATATCTGTGTTTTATATATTAATGTGCAGTTGAAAGTGAAATACAGCTTGCTTAATATACACCTGTTGCAAAAGGAAAATTTTGTAGCAGCAATTAGAATTGACTTACTCTCGCCTAATTATTATTGGTGGTTTCAAAAAAGTGAGTACATTTTATTATTTGTAAATTAAACCCTGTCTAATCTTAGTTTCAGTAATTTCATTACATGTTTTTTTTTACATTCAGATATTCGCACCTACTTCCATTATGCCTCGACATAGAACATTGATGGGTCGGAGTGAGAGACAAAGAAGAAGGAATATATATTCGCGTGAAAGTCAAAATGATAATAGACCAAATGCAAATTTAAATAGTGTAAATAGTATACAAAATGATGAAATTATTTTGAGGGATACATTTAAATGCGCACTGAATGTCATTCCAAGAAATTTTAATACTTTTGATTGTGGATTAATGCATTTACAATGCAGGTTTTGCAATGCAAAACATTTCGAATCTGAGGTCACTTTAGGTGAAAGGACTGCATTCACTTCATGTTGTCATAAGGGTAAAGCAATATTACTGGCCTTAAGTCAAAATGAATACTTTAAATCATTGTATGATGGACTTACTTTAAATGAACCTTCAATAAAAAGAAAGTCAAAAAATTATTTTGAAAACATTCGTAAATACAATTCATCATTTGCTATGGTTAGCTCAGAAGCTAAAATTTTGGATACAGTTACGCGTAGAGTGTATCATTATAAAATACATGATGTTTTTTATCACAGATCAGGTCCAATGACTGCTGGATATGGTCGCTCACCATGTTATGCGCAATTATATTTTTATGATGTTGACACTGCTGTCAATTATAGATTACGTGAACACTATAATCAAACATGCAATAACAATATAATGCGCAAAATCTCTCTTGAATTGGAACGCATTAATCCTTTCGTTCGGTCATTCATTGCAATGAAAGATCATTGTCAGAGAGTTGAAAATCAAAATAAAGAAATTTGTATGCTCATTAAAGTAAATCGTGATTTAGATCTACGCCGTTATAATGATGCAGTTCAAACTGATGTAGCAGTAATATTTAGTACAGTTGATGGTGAGCCACCCTTTGAACGAAATATGGTTTCGTTTTCAAAAGTTAATGGTACCATTAAAAATACAGTATCTCTGTTTTGGATTCATCATTGGACCCTTTAGCGTATCCATTACTTTTTCTAAATGGTGATACTGGGTGAAATATCAATATTTCTCATAATGTACCAACTACATCTAATTCAAGAGCGCCCAGAAATAAATTAACCATGCTTCAGTATGCAGCCTATCGACTTGCAATTAGAGAAGATTTTAGCATGTTGCACCATTCACAAAAATTATTTCTGCAGTGGATAGTTGATATGTATGTGAAAATAGAGGCACAAGGTTACATTTCATTCGACAAAATCAAACAAGTCTTAGGTCTGAAGTTTACAACAATTTAACAGATTATTTAGAATTGAACCCCAATGCCAATAATGTTGGCCGTAGAGTAATTTTATCATCTTCATTCAATGGATCTCCAAGAAATATGTATCAGAATTATTTAGATGCAATGTCAATTGTACAACATTTCGGAAAGCCTTCTTTGTTTATTACAATGACTTGCAATCCAAGTTGGCCTGAAATAGTTAGCAATATTGGTGTAGGTGAGTCAGCTAATTTTCGACCTGATATTGTTGTGCGTGTATTCAAGTCAAAACTGAAAGCATTAATTGAGGGCCTTATACTAAAAAAAATCTTCGGTAAAGTTGAAGCACTCATTTATACAATTGAGTTTCAAAAGAGAGGATTGCATCATGCTCACATTTTACTCTCTTTAAATGAGCAAGATAAAATTGTTAACGCTACCGATATTGATAAAGTTGTATCTGCGGAGATTCCTAACATTCAAACACATCCTACATTACATGAATATGTTGTAAAACACATGATGCATGATCCATCCGGTGTACTTAATCCAAATTCTGTATGTATGAGAGATGGAAAATGCACAAAAGATTATCCAAAACGATTTAATGAATTTACATGTGAATCATTAAATGGATATCCATTATACAGAAGGCGTGATAATGGTATTAATGCTGAAGTTCGCGGTAGTTGCCTCGACAATCGTTATGTTGTACCATACAATCCGTATTTACTTGCCAAATTTAATTGCCATATAAATGTTGAAGTATGCACTACAGTTAAAAGTGTTAAATACATTTATAAATACGTGTATAAAGGCTATGACAGTGCATCTGTTGAATTAGGTTCAGAGAGAAATGAACCAGATCAAGAAATACAAATTGATGAAGTTAAAAATGTTTTAAATGGCCGTTATGTCGGATCAACTGAAGCTGTATGGCACATCTATGAATTACCAAAGCATTTTCAATCACATGTCATCGTTAGACTTGACATTCATTTACCGCGTAGACAGAATGTTTACTTTCGAGAAGGGCAAGAACATCAAGCAATTGAAAATGCAAGACAAACAAAATTATTAGCATTTTTTGAATTGAATCGATCAGGTCCATCAGCGCATGAATATAAGTATATTGAAATTCCTTTGCATTATGTGTGGGAAGATTCCCGAAAAAAATGGAAGAAGAGAAGGCGTGGAGGTGATAAAATCATTACACGCATATATGTAGTATCACCAAAAGACATCGAACTTTTCCATTTACGATTGCTTTTATTACATGTCTGTGGTCTAAAATCATTTGAGGATGTTAGAACATACAATGGAATTATACACACTTCTTTTGTTGAAGCGTGCCATGCTTGCGGCATTGCTTCAAATGATAATGAATGGCACGAATGTTTAAATGAAGCAAAAGAATTACATTCACCAAAACAAATGCAAAATTTATTTGGTTACATTTGTGCATTAAATGTGCCAGCCAATGCATTGGCGTTATGGAATGAATTTAAAGTATATCTTAGTGAAGATTTTTTGAGAGATTACAACGAAGAAGTATCCTTTAACACAGCTCTATTAGAACTCGAAGATATTTTGAATGTTCATAATTTGTCATGTCAAGAACTTGGTTTACCAGTTCCCATGTATTCGCAGAGAACAGACGAAGCAAATGCTATTGATCCAATAGAACAAGAGTTTCTGTTTTGTGAGCATTATGAAACTGCAAATATTGAACAGCGTAATCTAATTGATCGTGTGATTCGTGAAGTTTTGCACCATGATACTGGATCTAATGTTTTTTGTTTAACCGCTCATGCAGGTTGTGGAAAAACATTCACACAAACAGTAATCATTCACAAATTAAATTCGCTTAATCTTAGTTGCATTGCAACAGCGTTCAGTGGCATAGCTTCAACTCTATTACTTGGAGGTAGAACTTTACACAATGTGTTTAAATTGCCTATACCCATTTTGGAAAATTCTGTAGCGAATATTACCGTAAATAGTAGCTATGGACGTTACATAAATTCATCATCATTGATAATTATTGATGAAATTTCTATGTGTCCACTGCAAGTGTTGAAAATCATAGATAGATTATTGCAGGATCTATGCGATGAAAATGATAAACATAAACCATTTGGAGTGAAAACGATACTTCTGTGCAGTGATTTTCAGCAAATCTTACCAGTTGTCCCACATGGATCACGTGCAACTTTAATTGAAAATTGTGTCACGAGTTGGCATAAATTTGTTTATTTTCATAAAGTAGCGTTTACTCAAAATATGAGAGCCTTACCAAGTGAAATAGAATTTGTCGAATTCTTGAAAAAAATTGGTAATGATGAAGCCCCACAATTCCCTCAGTTTGGTGAAAATATTATTGAAATACCTCAGCAATTAATAGGAGATGAAAATAATATTATTAATGAGGTGTATGGAAATATTTCCGAAAACATACTCTCAGATAACATATTGAAGTCAGTTATTTTAGCACCTAAAAATGATGATTGTACTTTTATTAATACTGATATACTTAATCAAATACCAGGTGAACAGAAAACATATCATAGCTACGATAAAATAATTTGTGATGATGACAATGAAATCAATAACTATCCAGTAGAGTTTTTGAATTCTTTGACTATTAGTGGTTTGCCACCACATAAGTTAGTATTGAAAGTTAATTGCATCGTTTTACTGATCAGAAACTTAAATACAAAGGAAGCATTAGTCAATGGAACAAGAATGCGCATCAAGTGTATGCATCGTAATGCTATTGATTGCGAAGTTTTAACTGGAACCGCACGCAATAAGAGAATTTTGATTCCACGTATAAATTTAACATATTCCGGTACTGTTTTACCATTTAACTTTCAAAGAACTCAATTTCCAATTATACCTGCATTTGCGATGACAATAAATAAGTCTCAAGGACAAACATTCGAAAAAATTGGAATTTTATTGAGGCAGCCAGTTTTTTACACATGGTCAATTGTACGTCGCAGCAAGTAGAGTTCGATCATTCGATGGTTTGAGATTTTATATTTCCGAATATAATGGCCAAGGGCATTTAGCAAATGATGAAAGAGTTTTTACAAAAAACATCGTTTACACAGAAGTTCTGAATCATTAAATTCACTTTCAAACTATTTTAAGTCCAATGGACAACATTTATTTTTTTAACCGCCCAGTTTTTTTGATTTAATGAAAAATATATGAAAAAATGCGAGGCAGTATTTTTTATTTCATTTTTTATTTTTTATTAATTTTTTATTTAAATTTTATATAATTCGAAAAAGATAGGCAAAATAACTGTGTAGCCTTGGCAAAACCTGGTCAGTATGGCAATAAAAAAAAGCCAAGGAAATGTCAAAAAAACGCGTTATTGCTTTTTAAATATAGCTTAGCCAAGCTAAACCTCATTTTTCCTATATTTCATATTTTTCAAATAACTCGAAACTTAATGCATAGAAACAAAAATTAAAAAATTATATAAGCTTTGTAGCAGATAATCTTCAAACTGTTTTCGAATTTTGTACCTTACCAAAAATGAAATGTAATCCACTGGAATTGAAAACAATGTATCTTATACTTCTATGAATGTCAAGTCTCATTTTTATTAGCGTTTATTTGATTCAATAATAACATGAAAAAATTAAAACTGACAATGAATTATATCAAAAAATAAATACGAATACAAGCTGTAATTGTGTTTTTTTTTTCAACTGTTACTAACATTAAATTTTAAATTTCATAGGTATTGCAGGGAATTAAGGCAAACTACACACGCTAATGACGTATTTGTACACGCTCGCAGCTGACGTAATAGAACAAAATTCAAAAAAATTATATGCAATGATTATAGAGGTATATTCTTTGACAAAAGAACCTCAATAACGTTCAAACTTAAAAATTTAATGAGTTATGGTCGAATTTTGACCACTGGGCGACCACTAGTTACAGTTAAGATACATATTCTAAGAATTTGTTTTGTGTTTATGACTTTTCGTCAGTAACAGTTAATGGGAAACTATTAGTGCTAACAAAATAGTTACTTACATTGCTTGAATAGACAACTTCTTCTCTAAGAAACTTATTTTCACCTGAAGTGTTTTCAAAAAGCCCCCAGTCCATCTTTATATCCCAAGTGTATGCATACAGAGAACTGACTACAGATGATATCAGCCATAAAAATAAATATGGATTATCCCAGTCATCTTCATATGTACCTGAACATCAACTTTATACAGTTACAAAGTTATGAAATGGTAAATTTTCTCCCTAATGATAGCATGGGAAAAGGCAGGGGGAATTTTGGGTGTGAAATTTCCCACTCATCTCAAACATTATAATGTCGTGACCCTTTACTATCCATTTAAGGTAGGTTTAAACATAATAATTTATTTAATAATAATAATTATTATTTATAATACTCAGTAATAATCAATTGTGAGTTTACACTACAGAAAGAGTGTTAAAAAATAGGTAATATATATCCCCTTCACTTTCTATTTAAGCACCATGAAATTATATTCTGCATATTCCCATAAATGATAGGGATTGTATTGTTATTTACTTCCCCCTCTGGCCTTGTTTTAATCTTTGTTTCAGGCAATTTGCCAAAATTGATAAGAAGGCACAGTGCTCTGTATGACGTCATTTTATTGGTAGATTACCCCTTTCAGTACCAGTCTGGTTGTATTCCATTTAATTGGAAATTTTTATGACTGCACCAGGTAATTCATCATGTCTAACTCCCACTCAGGCATAATCTTAACCACTATCGTTTTATCCTCTGGTGTTATACCAACTAGTCCAGGTGTTTTGCCACTTTTCATATTTACTAAAATGAAAAGTTCCATAGCAGTGGAAGTTTCTGTCCTAGCTATTTGATAGGTAGCTCCCCTAGCTCCCCAATAGCTCTGGGGAAAAGGAACCACACAATCTATATCTTCCTTTCCAGAGGCAACGCATAAGGGGTTTTATCCTTCACAATTCCCGTGTCTATCATCATCAAGTTTATCACATAAGCCCTCCAATGTTGGAATTTGGATAATCCAATGAGCTTTCAGTATTATTAACTACTAAATTTTGCACAGATAACCACTCAGTCAAGTATTCCCTCTCTTGCACCTGTTGTAGATGTAGATCATCCTCACTGAGGGGATTTGAAGTTGATATTTCCAGTTGCTACCGCCTCTTTTTTACTATGAGGTCTATTCTAAAGTTAACCTCCATTTGACTGGTAACACTAATTGGTTATTATAAATACATGCCACAAACATATGTCCTAGTATACTTTCATATTGTACATGAAAAACCACACAGTTCATTTTGTTTATTCCTGTTCTAGTAGTAACCAATGAAAGACAGACTGTTGGTGTCTCACCCACCATCTAGAAGGTGTGTGGTGTTATTTGTTGAAATGTTCCATTGTCTGCTGAGTAATTCAGGTTTGTGTTCCAAACTACTGGATGGCAAGGCTCTCAGTGGACAGTCCAGTGCTGCCAGGTGACATGCAGAACTGTGACCAAAACGACCCATGTGGAAGGTGGTAGCCCCAGTCAATTAACATTGGATGAAAGAGAAGTTCACTGACATGAATAGTAGACAATCATACTCATGGCCTGTCGGCAGCTGAATCAAAACTGGTACACTGCTGGACTAAGTCTGGACAAGGATCCCATTGTGTTACTTAGCCGATGGTCTGTCTGGCTACCAATCGCATGTTTTTAAATGGAAGACTACATCAGCTAGTGCTCTGATATAATAAGTAGAAACCTGGTGATAGAAATTGAACACTGACGTCGAGATGTGCAGTGGACAAACACCTCGTTTTGAGGCTAACAAATTTTCAGTCATATTGCACATGCACACAACAGTCTTGTACAGTGTTTCATAGTGTGAACATTGGCTGCAACCAGGCTGATGTGAACAATGGAAGCATGTGTATGACAGAGAGAGAATTAGTGAGTAAAGTGAAACAGTGAACTGTTATCCCCTCATGCCTCTCTGGACAACTTAAGTTGGGAATAATTCATTCGTTGGGTCTGCGCAGTTTAGCAACCACGAAAGGCTGTCACATTTCTACCTATATGTGGATAGTGATTGCGTAACTTTTGTATATAACAAAATATTATTCTATATTTTAGTTGTCTTTTACCTGCCAATCAGAGATTAATTTTGAATAGTCCTTGTATTTCTAAACTCTTCCATAATTTGAGAAACTTTGCTTTTATAATTTTGAAATGGAATATTGAGGGAAATGTAACAGCAATACACCACACATCTATTTAATTTAAAGCACATGTACTCATTACTACCTGCCCATCTCCTATTCCCTTCTCTACTTCTTTATTGTCAAATAACACAGCCATGTGTTATTAATCTAACATAGCCTCTGGGTTTTAATCTAATGACCACTCTTAACCAGCTTTTTATTTGGCTCACTTACAACAATTGTATTAATTATTGATGTTTATTGTTGACCTTTCGGTTTAGTTTAAATGAAGTTATCGGCAGTTCCATACATCCCAAATTAGTCTAAAGAACTGGCAGCCTTTGTATCCCTCTTTATATCTGCCACTCTGTATGCCACATCATTTATTAGTTTCCTGTTAATTGAACACTTAGTTGGGTTTGGTCCATCCCCAGCAGTTCCATAACTTATACAGTACAAAGTATTGCCACTCTCTTTGGCTTTATGCCCTTATTTTTCACATCTCAGGTGTATACCTATTTCGTCCTCTGTATATT
The DNA here is from genome assembly GCA_034769895.1 of Magicicada septendecula. Taxonomy (NCBI): domain Eukaryota; kingdom Metazoa; phylum Arthropoda; class Insecta; order Hemiptera; family Cicadidae; genus Magicicada; species Magicicada septendecula. The sequence goes on from CM068367.1 coordinate 730,901,881, forward strand.
TGGCCTCATGGTGTTCAAACTACAAGCATCTAAAAACATCTGATAACAATTACGCCCTTCCTAACCCTACAAAACACCTACCCAATTTTAATTTTCTCCTTTCAGGTAAAATCAGCAGCAATCTGATTCCTCTAATAATATTGGTCTAAGTGATAAGACTTCAATCTGATTCTCTTTATAACGCCAAAATCAGAAATTTTGGAAATTTCTTATTTTGAGTAGAGATGTATCTTTAAGCGCCGTAACAGGGAATTGTTGTGTGAAACGCAGATGTGACTGACAGGCAATAAAATCATATATCAGCCCCAATACGCTCACGGCAAATAGTGTAACGTTACATAACCCGGTCCCAATAAATTAAATCATGGAAGAACATAAAGGTCAGAAATGGGTAACCTATAACAAGCTCTAAATTAAAGTATATCACTAAACATTATAAACAATTCGAGTGATATACAGTGACAAGTGAGTTATAGTGTACCCATTGAGGTAAAAAGTGAAAGTGAAGGTAACTTATTACAGAATTGTGCTGTAGGTTTGGGAATTATAAAACTATGATAGTAGACTATAATGCTACTAACTGATTCTGTATTTTTATTAATTTATTGTAATATTTATATTGTGTAGACAACCAATTGTAATACCTAAGTTCATGTTATATTTTTTCAAATATTTGTGTTATAATATAATATAACCCAGGGTACGTTTTAAAAAACATAAAAAGTTTAAATATCAAAGGATAATATAAAAAAAAAAATTAAAATAATTCTATATGAGGGAAATGGCAACAGGAAGTAGTGCAGTGTAGGAATACTATGAGAGACTAATAAATACTATATAAATTCATTTAGAGATAATAAAAAATATTAAATACTTATATACCAGGTCATAAGAAAATGAACAGAAACCTCTTATGTACAACAAATTGGTAAAGAAACCGGAATTAAAAAGAATTATTTTTCGGTAAATAAAATATAAATTTATAATAATTACAAACTGCCTGTATAATAAAAATATTTTGGGTTACTAAGAATGACTAAAATAACAAGTATTGTTAATAATCGAATTGGGAAAAAACCTGGCGAGTTGACAAAATGATGCTACCACAATTCTATTAAAATATCTTTTTTGAAACTTGGGAGAAGTGTAAAATTAGTACCAAATTAAAAAGCAATATGAACTCTATATAATCATACCTTATTTATCAAAATTAAAGGATTATACTCCATAATAAACTGTGAAAGAAAACCATTCTGATGATTCGGCCTAGTTTCGTGATGTTTCAAGTTGACGATAGAATATGGGCCAGACTGTAATGAAATTACAACTTAAGACGGACCTCACTAGAGAAAAGGCTTCCTTCCAGTAAGAACTATAAGAAGAGAGGTAATATAAACATTTAGTTTAATAGTTGACAAAGAAAACGCATTCTGAATGGTTATATAGAACACAAAAACTAGTCAAAATTAATCACATGTTCTAAAGTAAACAAACGCCCGCTGCTCTCTTACGGAAATTTCTGGAACTACATACTAAACGAAAAAATAAACAAATTTATTTAATATTTTTCAGTATTTGTAAAGCTTAGTAATTATCCATTTCTGACCATCTCATAACAAAAAGAACTTACCCTTAACCCTGGGGAAATAAAAAGAATTATATATTGATTGATGTTTTAAAAAATAGTATAAAATTTGGTAAACAAAACCATATATGTTTTTTTCTTTTGACAATTCCATGTTTATTCGAGAAAGTCGATATTATGTTTTAATGAAGTAAAGATCGATTGTGATACTTGTATTTTGGTGGCAGGAAAACAAAAAACAATAATATAATTAATAAATATTATTGAAAAATGATATTGAATAATAAAAATGTGTTATATTTTTTGTAGTGGGTAGTTGTAATTGATTTCAGCACAAAATAGAAGAGATTGATACATTGGGTCATATTTCGCCATAGGGTAGGCTGGTTGAACTATGTGTGGAAACTCGTCTCAAAATCAGCTGATTTAAATCACAGCGAACAATTAGAAAAATTTCCAAAAATCGCCTAAACCGAGTGTAAATAATCGGTACTTACTCTCTCTTCCTCATAAGGCTGAACAACTTCCCTACTTGACCCCAAATCACACACTCTCGATTTCTGCTTAGATTTAGTAACATTACAAAATACTTTATTTTTTAAACTTCAGTTATTATAATTCATAAGTGGCGACTGCGGAGAGGCGGAAACTTTAATATCTCAAGGCAGTACGTTACAGATTGGCGCTTACAATAGTGGGGCTGAATTAACAATATACCTGTAACGGTAGTACGCTAACACCTCTAAGAAAACTGCTACATTACAGATTGGCGTACACAACATTGGGAGCTTAATTAAATAAGACGAACACCCAATAAGCAACATACAAAGTTTTCGCTAAAACCTCTACAAAAAACGCTACGTTACAGATTGGCGCATAACAACGTGGGGCGTATAATATAACTCTACAATACCTCACAACCGCTACATTACAGATTGGCGCTCAACGTAAAAGGGCTGTAATTAGAAAAGAATTTTGATATTTAATAAAAATATATACCAAAAAATCTAATTATCGTCGGCAGTTATGAGAAAACAAGAAATGCATAATACCCGAGGCAAATCGAAGAAGAGGGAAGAAGAAAAGGAGATTGAAGAAGGTGGACAGGAACAAGAAATAGAATTAGGTACGGACAGTGAATGGACCAACAGACAGGTGATACAGAAGAAACCGAAGTAGTTATGGATACGGAAAAGGAAATAGGGGAAGAGGATGCCCAAGGGGACCAACCAGATAAAGCGGAGGCCAGGAGAGAACCAAATTGGCAAGACATGATGAGATTTATAGCCGAGAAGTTTGATAAAATAGATGAGAATTTTAAGAAACAGGAGGAAAACTCGAAGCAAACCAATGAGGAAAATAAGGAGAATTTTAAGAAACAGGAGGAAAACTTGAGCAAACCAATGAGGAAAATAAGGAGAATTTTAAGAAACAGGAGGAAAACTTGAAGCAAACCAATGAGGAAAATAAGGAGAATTTTAAGAAACAGGAGGGACAAAATAGACAGACCAATGAGAAAATCGATAGCATTCAGGAAAGTTTAGTCAAACAATTAAATGAAAAAATAAAGACCATTCATGGAAATATCAAACAAACCATGAATGAACAATACCATGAATTGAAAGAAACTGTTGAAGGACAAAGAGAAGAGATGAATGCAAAATTTGAAGAGAATAATGAGAATTTAAAACGGATTGAGGGTAAGATGGAGAAGTTTAATAAGGAGATATGGAAAACTTTCGGAGAGAAGTTTGAAAATGTTAATACGCGTATCCAAAAAGCAGATACATACAAGGAGGAGACAAATAAACAAATGGACCATAGTGTCAAGAATTTGGATGAAACATCAGACAGCACTTCAGAAGGTATTATAGTAAGTCCGAATACAGAAGAGAGTAGGAAGGAAATAGAAATTACAGAATACCAAGGTGTAATGCCATTTGAAAATAAAAATAGCCACAACAAAAAGGATGTTCAAACCATGGAAAAGAAGACCAAGAAAATAATAAAAACATGTAGAAAGAGAATAATAAATACCAAGGAAGAATGGGAGATGATTACAGGTGGATTAATTAATGTATTCAACCTTCCAATTAACGAACAGAGGGAGTTAATTAAGTTTACATCCCAGTTAAATATGTCGACGATTGAAGTGCATCAGAAGATATCAGTCATATCATCAAGACGGAATATAACATTCAAATATTTGGTAAATAATCCAGAGGTAAAAGGGAATGAAATGAGATTAAATATGAGCAACTATGTTATGTTAGAGGAGGTACAATACTTATTAGTTAAAAAGGAACGAACTATGACGGAAAACTGTGACTTCTATGAAGACTTGGTATCAGCTGAGTTACGATGCCAGGTGAAAGAGAGGTATATAACAAATACCAAAATCATTATGAATACCCCAGTAATCCGAGTAAAGGGAGTACCTGAATTAATGGACCATGGTTAAACTAAACAATAACCAACCAGAATAGGGGACTGAAATTCTGAAAACCGACCCAGCAACCCATTCAATAGCGGAAGAAAACCCCAAAATTCTAAAAGCATGTAAGAACAACTTACTCAAGTTATTTTGAAACCATATAATTTAAAATAAAAAGACAAAACACCAAGAAAATGTAAGAACAGATTATATAATTTAATTATAAATAACTGATTTAAACTGAAATAATAGGAAAAAGTAATATTTTTAATGGTAACAAACAGAAGAAAAATTAAATGAACAAAAACAATTGATGGTGATGTGCTCAGATAAGAAGAATAAAGAATAATTTAATGACTCCAATGAAACTGAAGGAGGATGATAATTAATACAATAATTAGAATTTCTCGGAATTGAAGATTATATAAGAAGAAATGATACGGAGAAATATGTCACAAGAAGTAAAGTCAAAAGAATTTTAACATAAGGCCTATCAATATGTTATATGCTATTAGTTAATGGAAAAGAAGAAGGAATCAAGGAGAAGAAGAAATATATAAATAAATGCAAACAGCTACAGTAGGAAGAATCCCAAAAGTGTTTAGTACTAGTCGCTAATTGACTACTACTTATAATTTTTTTATTTTTATGTATTGACCGTAGAAATGTTCCGGCAATAATTTTCCTGAGCAGGGATGATGTTCCCCTGGCCTCAGAAGGTGTAAGGATGGACAGAGGAGTATGGACCCAGAGTGGCCACCCTACTGGTACCACCGCACAGGATAGGGAAAAATGTTAGGGAAATTGAATATTTAAGGGATAATAATTATAAAATAGCTGAAAAGAGTGATATTAGATTCCAGAAGTATAAATGAAGAAAATAGAAGGAAGATAGCAGACTGAAGCTTAATTGATAAAGATAATTTATAGAAGTAAATAGAAATGAGTGTTAAAACAAGTTTAATATGATTACTGTGACCAGTCCTTATCAAATAAAATGTAGAAGTACCACTACCCAGAAATAAATAATTGATGAATTTGCCTCTAAGAGAGAGAGAGAGTAGAGTAAGAAAACAGCAATTACCACCAGTCTGAATTACCAGTCAGAGTATAATCAGTCGGAAATGAAACACTATTATGAAAATAAAGCCAAGACTATTAGGAGAATTGAACCAATCAACAATTTATTTTTAATAAACGAGTTAAACTAAAATAAATTTGTTCTAGTGGGGGGGGGCTTTATGTAACGTTACATAACCCAGTCCCAATAAATTAAATCATGTAAGAACATAAAGGTCAGAAATGGGTAACCTATAACTAGCTCTAAATTAAAGTATATCACTAAATATTATAAACAATATTAAAGTGATATACAGTGACAAGTGAGTTATAGTGTACCCATTGAGGTAAAAAGTGAAAGTGAAGGTAACTTATTACAGAATTGTGCTGTAGGTTTGGGAATTATAAAACTATGATAGTAGACTATAATGCTACTAACTGATTCTGTATTTTTATTAATTTATTGTAATATTTATATTGTGTAGACAACCAATTGTAATACCTAAGTTCATGTTATATTTTTTCAAATATTTGTGTTATAATATAATATAACCCACGGTTCGTTTTAAAAAACATAAAAAGTTTAAATATCAAAGGATAATATAAAAAAAAAAATTAAAATAATTCTATATGAGGGAAATGGCAACAGGAAGTAGTGCAGTGTAGGAATACTATGAGAGACTAATAAATACTATATAAATTCATTTAGAGATAATAAAAAATATTAAATACTTATATACCAGGTCATAAGAAAATGAACAGAAACCTCTTATGTACAACAAATTGGTAAAGAAACCGGAATTAAAAAGAATTATTTTTCGGTAAATAAAATATAAATTTATAATAATTACAAACTGCCTGTATAATAAAAATATTTTGGGTTACTAAGAGTGACTAAAATAACAAGTATTGTTAATAATCGAATTGGGAAAAAACCTGGCGAGTTGACAAAATGATGCTACCACAATTCTATTAAAATATCTTTTTTGAAACTTGGGAGAAGTGTAAAATTAGTACCAAATTAAAAAGCAATATGAACTCTATATAATCATACCTTATTTATCAAAATTAAAGGATTATACTCCATAATAAACTGTGAAAGAAAACCATTCTGATGATTCGGCCTAGTTTCGTGATGTTTCAAGTTGACGATAGAATATGGGCCAGACTGTAATGAAATTACAACTTAAGACGGACCTCACTAGAGAAAAGGCTTCCTTCCAGTAAGAACTATAAGAAGAGAGGTAATATAAACATTTAGTTTAATAGTTGACGAAGAAAACGCATTCCGATTGGTTATATAGAACACAAAAACTAGTCAAAATTAATCACATGTTCTAAAGTAAACAAACGCCCGCTGCTCTCTTACGGAAATTTCTGGAACTACATACTAAACGAAAAAATAAACAAATTTATTTAATATTTTTCAGTATTTGTAAAGCTTAGTAATTATCCATTTCTGACCATCTCATAACAAAAAGAACTTACCCTTAACCCTGGGGAAATAAAAAGAATTATATATTGATTGATGTTTTAAAAAATAGTATAAAATTTGGTAAACAAAACCATATACGTTTTTTTTCTTTTGACAATTCCATGTTTATTCGAGGAAGTCGATATTATGTTTTAATGAAGTAAAGATCGATTGTGATACTTGTATTTTGGTGGCAGGAAAACAAAAAACAATAATATAATTAATAAATATTATTGAAAAATGATATTGAATAATAAAAATGTGTTATATTTTTTGTAGTGGGTAGTTGTAATTGATTTCAGCACAAAATAGAAGAGATTGATACATTGGGTCATATTTCGCCATAGGGTAGGCTGGTTGAACTATGTGCGGAAACTCGTCTCAAAATCAGCTGATTTAAATCACAGCGAACAATTAGAAAAATTTCCAAAAATCGCCTAAACCGAGTGTAAATAATCGGTACTTACTCTCTCTTCCTCATAAGGCTGAACAACTTCCCTACTTGACCCCAAATCACACACTCTCGATTTCTGCTTAGATTTAGTAACATTACAAAATACTTTATTTTTTAAACTTCAGTTATTATAATTCATAAGTGGCGACTGCGGAGAGGCGGAAACTTTAATATCTCAAGGCAGTACGTTACAGATTGGCGCTTACAATAGTGGGGCTGAATTAACAATATACCTGTAATGGTAGTACGCTAACACCTCTAAGAAAACTGCTACATTACAGATTGGCGTACACAACATTGGGAGCTTAATTAAATAAGACAAACACCCAATAAGCAACATACAAAGTTTTCGCTAAAACCTCTACAACAACCGCTACGTTACAATAGGCAGAGTTCATCGCTCTCCATACTAAGAAACGTTAAACTTTGACAACTACCTCAAATCCTTAGAAAAAATTGTACAAATGTAAACGAACTCATTTGAAGAGCAGCTGTATGTATTAACAATAGACCAAAATACGTATACATGCCAGCTGCATATAGAGAAACAAAAAAAGGGTATATGTTATTGAAAGACTCGAACGGTCAGCGACAGGACTTCGACCTTACTGAGAAGAGAGAAAGCTCGGAGTAATGTCCGAACTCAAGCAAGAAGTGTTGATGGAAACAGAGACAAAGAAACGGACATACAAAGGAAGTTTGGTGAGGCCTTTAAGTAACAACAGTTGATGCCATTAGAACAACCAAGTGCACGAAAACAATACTTGACGAGAAAGTTAAGGGTTGCTTTGTTTACTTAAAAAAGTGACAGGCAAGAATTATTGCTACAGTATCTAGCAGCGACAATGACCTCAGTGTAGTGACCTAGGGAAGGAATCTGGTGGGAATCCAAAAGCCTATCAGAGAGGTTCTTTCGGAAAAATAGGTGGTCTCTAGATCTGAAGTGTCGTAAAGTTGAACCAATTAGAAAACAGTGTAAGAAAATCAGAATTAAGTGGGAGAATAACGGAATTCGATATAGGGACGCGAGAAAGGCGCGCTAGAGGAGTTTTAACTAAAAATTTTGATGGAAACGGGAGTGTAAGTCCGCGACCGAGATTCCATAGTGATTGGACTTAGAGAAATTCAGTACAATGGTTAGAAAAGTAAGCTCATGCTAGAACAAATTTCGGTAAAAGAAAACTGTAATTTACTAGTGACGTACAAGTGAATTAGTACAACACGAATGATAATTAAATAACGCTGTAATTTAGTTGTGCAAATACGCAACAATAACTTTATCATCGAGTAACATTACGAGACGAACTAAACTTGTAAATAACAGTAGTTCAAACCATAACGCAGTTAATAAATAACAATTAATAATGCCTGTGGAAGCGGATAACTATAATAACAATTAACGCTAACTAATTCCGAGTGAGTGAAGTTTGGTGTTGTGCAGTGTCTTGTGTGGCTCCAAGGAGACCACATTACAATCTGCTAATCCAGAGGGAATTATCACAGTTACGCCAGACGATCAACATGCCAACCACACCATATGAACCTCTACCAGATTTGGATACATACCACAAGTAACATTTTCATGCTATAATTAGTATTAGGTCCACTGTCTGTTCACTTAAAGAACTCATAAGAATTAATTAAAGTATCAAGATAAAATTTTACTTAAAACAAAATTAAATAATATTAGGAAACTATGGAAATTAAATTTATTTATGAGCACTGATTTTAAATGAATCCCGATCAGTAATTAACTATGTCGTAGTATATTAAATTTAAGAGAATTATTATCAAAAGTTTTTGTCTCTGAATAAGAATTACAATATTTAAATTATTAGAGCTATAAATATGAGTAATGAAATGAGATTTATGAAAATGAATATGTTTATATGTTGATTAGAAATTACATAATTCATGTGTCAATGATAAATTATGATAATCAATCATAACTAATTGTAATAAATCGAAGAACTATTGATAAGAAGAATTGAGCATTTATATTTTTTTTACCCTGAGATAAAGAGCATAGAATTAAAGTTATACAATTGGCGCTCCAGAATTGGGAGCACAGTAATAAAAAGTAAGTAATTAATTGTTAAATTGGCGCCGCACCGCATGGCTTAATTACAGAAATTAGGCTAGGGCAGTGACAGACAGTGGTTAGAGATAGAGTAAGTTAAAAAGTAAATGTTAGTACTGTAGAATAAGAACGTTATTATTGTTATTTGTCGATAAGTATCTGAATGATAACCCGACGAAAGACAAAAATGGTGACAGGGAAAGAAAATTCCGAGGTATTCGAAATTAACAATCAGATGGGGATGGAGCAATCTGAGGATAGAAATGTGGTGAATGAAGAGAGCTCTGCAACGAGTGAAGAGAATGGCGCCTGGGGACCACAGTCATCTGAAATCAATTTCCAAATGTTAATGACATTCATGAAACAAAATTTTAAAGAATCAAAACAACAGAATGAAGAAATGAAAAAGCACATATACGAAAAAATTGAAGAATCGGAGAAGAAGAACGAAGAAATGCACAAGAGAGCGGAAGAAAGAATCGCCAAGAAAGTAGACGAGAAATTAGAGTTAATGAGGGGAGATTTACAAGGACAAATACATCAGGTAAATACAGAACTACAAAGACAGTCAGAAAAGTTAGAAGAAGTACAGAAGAAGAACGAAAGCGGAATTAAGGAGTTAAGCAGAGAAATAAAGAAACAGGCGAAAGAAAACAAAGAAACTCGCGAGAGTGACCGGAAGGATTGGCAAGAAGCCATAATCAACAATCAACATCAAAATAAACTGCAGATCGACGGAATTGAACAGCAAGTAAGGAGCATAAAAGAAGCTAACCGAAGTACGGAAGAGAATATAAACGAAGTCTCTACAGAAAAGGGGCGAAAACTCGATGAGATCGCCAACAACCTAACAACGGTTCGCGAGAATCAGCAACGAGTACAACGTAGGCTAGAGAAAATCGAACAAAGACCGGCTGTAGCCATGAATACAGCGGTAATAAATAAGGAAGCCACTTTTGACGGGGAGGATAATTTCCCAATGGAGTTCTTGAAGGAGTTAAGGGAAATTCAGGAAACGTATTATGGTGAGAAGAATACCCGGTGGATCGGACGGCACTTGACCGGTGAAGCGGCTCTCTGGTGGAGAATCGTGAGGGAGCAGGTAAGGACGTTTAAGGAGTTCGAAGAAGCCTTCATGAGCAAATATTGGAGTGCGACTCAACAAGAGAAGGTTCGCGACCAACTTGAATATGGGCGCTACAAACCAAATGGATCGCTTAACATGATTCAATACATGGAGCGATGTGTCTTAAGAAGCAGACAGTTAATCCCGATCATGTCCGATAAACATATGATCTCAAAATTAGCTAGGCATTATAACAGAGAATTGCAAATCGCTGTAGTTACGAGAGGAGTAACGACTATAAATGGTTTTGAAGCACTCCTTCGTGAATATATGAATATAAATACAAGAGGAAGCAATAATGAACAGAAAGTAAGTGACCGACCAGCCATAAATTACAAAAGGGCGCGCTGTCTAGCCAGCCGAACAATGAAAGCAGTAAGCCGCATGTTGGCTGGAGGGAAAACTATCAACAAAGGGAAGCGACAGCTAGGAGCAGCGGGGGAGGAGGTAAACAAACCACTATAAACAGTGTCACGATTGAACGACAAACGGCTGTAAAACCGGATGAACGACCTTCAAGTTCGAGGCAATGACTCCAAACTTCAAGTGAAATAAACCTAAAGTGTAAACAGAAAAACAAAACAAATACAGACAATATAAATATTACTACAATCTTCCCAATCATCAAGGAAGACTTAATGGAAGAAGCGGAGCAAAATATTGATGTCAAGGTAATAAAAAGTCCTGAACTAGCGATTAAAATAAATCAAGTTCCGGTAAATGCTCTCATTGATACAGGTAGTGCGGTGAACGCACTATCTGAAGAATGGTATGAAGGCAATAAAAGGCAGATTGGACATCATGAAACCCTCAGCGTCAATAACACCACAATAGTTAGCGCTGTGGGAAATAGGTCAAAAAGTATTAGAAAACAAGTATTTTTAGAAGTAGTATTAAGCAGTAATTTAAATGTCGAGTGTGTGTTTTTAATAGTACCAGGTTTAGTGAGAAATTGTATTCTTGGTATCAACTTCCTGCAGCAATCAAAGGGGGTAATTAACATACCAGAAGGGTGGATACAGGTACGACCGGAGGTAGTAACAAATGCGGAAGAACATCCTTATGAAGTACCATTACTAACCATAGAAGAAAATGTGTGTGACATTGAAACTGAAATCTACAGAAAACTTGAAGAATTAGAAGGAATGGATCAGACAAGGTTAAATCAATTGGGGCAGTTGCTGGATAAAAACAAGGAGATCTTTACAGATAGGCCAGGGATCATAACGGGACACCAGCATAGTTTCCGGGTTACCGACTGCACACCTTACCTGCAAAAAGGGTGGGCCGTCCCCATCAAGTATCAGAGAGCAGTTCAAGATGAAATTCAAAGGATGCTGGAATTTGGGATAATAGAGCGAGCCCACAGCCCTTACATCCAACCTCTGGTAACTGTAATTAAAAGGGACGGGAGGGTGCGATTATGCCTAGATGCCCGGAAGGTGAATAGTATCACTATCCCAGATTATGAGGGACCTCCGCCGATCAACGAGATCCTCGCAAGGTGCAGCAACATCAAAGTTATGTCCACAATAGACTTAACAAACAGTTTCTGGCAGATTCCACTCAAGGAGGAATGTCGAGATCACACTGGTTTCTTATATGAAGGTACAGATTTAAAGTAATGCCGTTTGGATTGAGCACCAGCCTAGCAGGCTTGGCCAGGGGACTCGACCATGTGATGACCGAGGAAGTTAAGCAACATACGATTATCTACGTAGACGACATCTTGTGTTTCTCGCAAAGTGAGGAAGAACATATGGAACACTTAAATAGCTTGTTGGACAACTTAAAGAAAGCTAATATCACAGTCAACTTAAAGAAATCTCAGTTTTTCAGGAAGGAAATACCATATTTGGGTTACTGTCTAACTACAAAAGGAATCAAACCGACACCGGATAAAGTTTCAGCAATTTTAAATTTCCCATCTCCACGAAACCCAAAGCAATTAAAAGGTTTCTTGGGTTTAATAAACTTTTATAATAAGTTCACCAGTAGGTACGCGGAGTGCACACAACCTTTATTGCAACTACTAAAGAAAGGCATTAAGTTTAAATGGGATAAAACAATGGAGGAGCAATTCCAACTTGTAAAAGAATTATTTATAGAGTCTGTGGTATTAAAATTTCCTATACAGGGACGCCGTTTCTATCTGCAGTGTGACGCAAGCAACTATGCTTACGGAGGTCAACTATACCAGATCGACCAGGAAGGGGAGATCGCCGTAATAGTGTACACTAGCCGAACATTCAAAAATGCGGAGAAAAACTATTTTACTACTGAAAAGGAGCTGTTAGCAATCGTCCAATGTTTAAAGAAATTCAGGATATATATAATAGGCCAAACTCTTACTATATTAACCGATAACAAAGCGTTAACGTTTATCCAAAAATGCCATTTAAATAATACCAGGATCACAAGATGGATACTTGCGATACAAGAGTATAACTTTGAGATATTACACTGCAAGGGTAAAGACAATGTTGTTGCAGACCTCTTAAGCAGGTACCCAGAAGGTGATACTATAAACGAACCCATCGACGAGAAATACGAATACTACATCCACGCAATGGAAATAAAAATGAACAAAGATATGACAACAAAGTTAAGAAAAATACACCTGCTACAAATGGAAAACAAGAAGTTAGGACAATTGATCAACAGAGTTAATGAGGGAGACCATGATAAATTAAACCAACATTTCAAAGTAATAAACTATATAGGAGATGGAAGACGCAGTGGAAGTTATACATCCCAAAGGAAATTCGGAAGGAATTGATACAAGAGATCCACCAGATATATGGCCATCCAGGTACAAAAAGGACTCTGCAGCTTCTGAAGGAGCACTTTACATTCGAAGAAATGTGCAAGAGTGTCAGCCAGCTGATCAGATGTTGTGACCTGTGTCAGAGATGTAAAGACAGTGGGAATCGACTCATTTCTGGAGAAACAAGACCCATCCTGCCTACAAGAAAGGGAGAGCTCTTAAGCATGGACTATTACGGACCTCTACTGATGTCCAGTGGTGGAGTGAAGTATCTATTAGTTATTGTGGACAATTGTACGAAATACGTGGAGTTGTATGCTTTACGTAGAGCCACCACAAACATAACATTGAAAAGACTACAACAATAAATTGATATGCATGGTAAACCGGATAGTGTGTTGACAGACAATGGCACACAATTCACGTCTCGAAAATGGATGCAGGGTCTGAAAGAGCTAAACATAAAACCTAAATACACAGCGATTCGGAATCCTTGCACTAATATTGCGGAAAGGTGGAACCGGCAGCTCGGAAACCTGTTCCGTATTTTTGTCAGAGAGAGACACACTAAATGGGCAAAATACATAAAAACAATCAAGTCGTGTCTGAATGAAACATACCAAGAGACAATAAAGATTACGCCATACGAAGCTCAGTTTGGAAAAAGACCAACCAGACATTGGGAACAGTATATAGACCCTATTGTGATTAACAATGAAGGAGTAAATGTAGAAAGACTACAATTACGAATCAAGGAAAGGGGAGAGCGACAAGCGGCCCGAATAAATAAATCAAAGAAAATTACGGAATTTGAAGTGGGAGAAAGAGTTCTGATATGAGCGCATCATATATCGGACGCTACTCAGAATATAATAGGAAAATTCTGTGCGATATATGAGGGTCTGTACACAATAGTAAGAAAAATCAGAAGCGCTACATACCAATTACAGGACGACCAGAATAACGATTCTATACGAGGAATATTCAACACTAGGCAACTAAAAAAGTATCATTCAGATTCTTAGTTGACGCCAGTGAAAAGTTATGAATTATAAAGCAATTGTAAGACGCAATAGAATATTAAATAAATTGTAATAATTTTAACATTAATTAAACTAAAATGATAATTGTATAATGGTATAAATGATGAAGTAAAATACTAACAAGTGTAGTAGTACTTATAATCTTCATAATAACGAAATGTGAACTAAAAAAAAAATTTAGCGATAATTATGTTAACATAAGTACATAGACAATATATATATATATATATATATATATATATATATATATATATATATATATGTGTGTGTGTTAAATGAATGCAAATGTAAGGACAATTAATATGGTTAGAATAAGATTGTTTAATATATGTGTTTAATATAACAATTGAATGCGAACAATCAATAAAATTAGAATAGTGATATGTACATGTATATGTGATGCAAGACTCTTAAAATTCAATTAAATAGTGAAATGATTGAAAAGTGACAATAAGTAAAAGATGGACTATCAAAGGACATTAATAGTGAATTATTGTAGAAAACTTGATTAATTTATGTCATTGAAATCTATAATATTATTAGAATAGCAAGATGTAATTGGTGAATTAGTAAAAATTTTGATAGTAATTAATATTTATAAATACTGCAAGGTAATATAGAGTAAATTAATGTGAATATAATAATGAATAGTTAAATTAAAGGTTAACATAATGATTAACATGTGTTAAAATTGTACAATGAAAAGAGAGAATTCTAAAAATTATTTTACAGAAATATAAAATTTATTGATATGATAAATGATGATAGCATTGAATAAAACTTGCTAAATTAATTTTGTAAATATTATAGGTCCTGTGAGGGATATGTAAGGAGTTGTTTTAAATTAATGCTGAATGACGAATTTAAATTTAATGTCTAAAGGTTAGTTTGTAAGTATAATTATATGTTAAATAAGGGTTGTAAGAAAAGAAAGTTAAAAGATATATGTAACAGATTCATTTAAAAACGGAAAGTGAAAGTGTCTTGGGAAAGGGTCCTGGGGTAGTGCTTACATTACATAATAAACAGCCCCCAGTGGGTCACTACAGGTAGCAAATCCACTACACTACGTCCAACGGATGTTGAGCCAATACTAGGAATATAAAATGTATGCATTTCGTCATGTTAAACCTCGATGACAAGGCGCAGAATTTTGAATCTCTTTTAGATGTATGAAATCCATCCAAAGCGACAAAATTCGGGGACGATATAACGCCAAAATCAGAAATTTTGGAAATTTCTTATTTTGAGTAGAGATGTATCTTTAAGCGCCATAACAGGGAATTGTTGTGTGAAACGCAGAGGTGACTGACAGGCAATAAAATCATATATCAGCCCCAACACGCTCACGGCAAATAGGCAGAGTTCATCGCTCTCCATACTAAGAAATGTTAAACTTTGACAACTACCTCAAATCCTTAGAAAAAATTGTACAAATGTAAACGAACTCATTTGAAGAGCAGCTGTATGTATTAACAATAGACCAAAATACGTATACACGCCAGCTGCATATAGAGAAACAAAAAAAGGGTATATGTTATTGAAAGACTCGAACGGTCAGCGACAGGACTTCGACCTTACTGAGAAGAGAGAAAGCTCAGAGTAATGTCCGAACTCAAGCAAGAAGTAATGATGGAAACAGAGACAAAGAAACGGACATACAAAGGATGTTTGGTGAGGCCTTTAAGTAACAATAGTTGATGCCATTAGAACAACCAAGTGCACGAAAACAATACTTGACGAGAAAGTTAAGGGTTGCTTTGTTTACTCCAAAAAAGTGACAGGCAAGAATTATTGCTACAGTATCTAGCAGCGACAACGACCTCAGTGTAGTGACCTAGGGAAGGAATCTGGTGGGAATCCAAAAGCCTATCAGAGAGGTTCTTTCGGAAAAATAGGTGGTCTCCAGATCTGAAGTGTCGTAAAGTTGAACCAATTAGAAAACAGCGTAAGAAAAATCAGAATTAAGTGGGAGAAATACGGAATTCGATATAGGGACGCGAGAAAGGCGCGCTCGAGGAGTTTTAACTAAAAATTTTGACGGAAACGGGAGTGTAAGTCCGCGACCGAGATTCCATAGTGATTGGACTTAGAGAAATTCGGTACGATGGTTAGAAAAGTAAGCTCGTGCTTGAACAAATTTTGGTAAAAGAAAACTGTAATTTACTAGTGACGTACAAGTGAATTAGTACAACACGAATGATAATTAAATAACGCTGTAATTTAGTTTTGCAAATACGCAACAATAACTTTATCATCGAGTAACATTACGAGATGAACTAAACTCGTAAATAACAGTAGTTCAAACCATAACGCAGTTAATAAATAATAATTAATAATGCCTGTGGAAGTGGATAACTATAATAACAATTAACACGAACTAATTCCGAGTGAGTGAAGTTTGGTGTTGTGCAGTGTCTTGTGTGACTCCAAGGAGACCACGTTACAATCTGCTAATCCAGAGGGAATTATCACAGTTACGCCAGACAATCAACATGCCAACGACACCATATGAACCTCTACCAGATTTGGATACATACCACAAGTAAAATTTTCATGCCATAATTAGTATTAGGTCCACTGTCTGTTCACTTAAAGAACTCATAAGAATTAATTAAAGGATTAAGATAAAATTTTACTTAAAACAAAATTAAATAATATTAGGAAACTATGGAAATTAAATTTATTTATGAGCACTGATTTTAAATGAATCCAGATCAGTAATTAACTATGTCGTAGTATATTAAATTTAAGAGAATTATTATCAAAAGTTTTTGTCTCTGAATAAGAATTACAATATTTAAATTATTAGAGCTATAAATATGAGTAATGAAATGAGATTTATGAAAATGAATATGTTTATATGTTGATTAGAAATTACATAATTCATGTGTCAATGATAAATTATGATAATCAATCATAACTAATTGTAATAAATCGAAGAACTATTGATAAGAAGAATTGAGCATTTATATTTTTTTTACCCTGAGATAAAGAGCATAGAATTAAAGTTATATAATTGGCGCTCCAGAACTAGGGGCACAGTAATAAAAAGTAAGTAATTAATTGTTAAATCTTTAAGCGATTGTAATTGTTCTATACTTCCTGTTTAAACTCATCTTCCTCAATCCCATTATATATATCTGCAATGTGTACAATTTTGTCAATAATTAGACTATAACACAGAATATGTACATTATCTGTGTGTGTATGTTTCTTTTAATCTGTTCATTTAAGGCTACAACTTTCTTTCATTCTCCCTGCAGTTGATCAGTAGGGTTTCTGCACCAAAGCTATCTTTTACGCACCTCAATTTGTATACCCATTCGACCATGGGTATAAATGAATACTTTCTTCATATTTTTTAGACATTCTGCATAAGGTTTCCATTCTGCTTTAACAATAATATGTTTAGTTCCTCTACCTTTATTTCTGATATTAATAATCACTTTTTCTGAACTCATTCTGTTGGCAATGTCAGTTATCTACAATTTGTATTAAAGAAGGTGTGTTCAGCATGCTTCATAATATAATCTGTTTTTATGTTACCAATTTGCATTGTTCCTTTAATTTTCTCATATCATTGCCTATAAATCCTGCCTTCAAATTTCTACACATAGGGGTATGTCTATATATGTCTATAAAATTCAAACTTTTCCATCATAGAGGTACCACATATACAATATTTGTCTGTTTGATATTATCCTTAATTATTTCTCTCTCTCTCTCTCTCTCTCTCTCTCTCTCTCTCTCTCTTTCTCTCTCTCTCTCTCTCTCTCTCTCTCTACTCCTTGTAACCTCTGACTGAACCCTAACATATTCAATTTGCTCTTCTTTTAGACCATCCTCAACAAATATACTCCTGGTAACCTTTTTATCGGAACCTCCAACCCCTTGTTCCCATTAATAATCCTTGCATCCTACCTGTATAGACAAGCACATATTTAGGCTGCAGCTTGCTGATTCTGGAGTTCAAACAGCACTTGTCATCACAAGATAGACAGCGCGGTGTCAGTATCTGCTTTACTGTTTCGGCTGAGCTGAAACTCACAGCATGGGAAACCACAAAGTGTGCAAGTGTCCTAATTGTAGGAGCTATTTGACCTTTAGGGGTAACACATCATTACGGATGACCTGCCTCCAGGCAGTCAAGTCTATCGACCACACCAGCATACCTCTAAGCTCCTGCAGCCGATGCCTTAAGTGGGCCACAGAGGTGTGCCTCAAGCCTGGTGACTGAGTGGAACAATACATAAACAAGATTTCCTATGCCATACATACATATCATGTATTCATGGACCACACTCTAAGATCTTGTGCCGATCAAATGACTGAGCTGCACTATAAGAACCTGGCGTTCATCAGGCTCCAGCCTGGACAATGCAAACAAACTAGGACACGAGACGCCCCGTACATTTTCTGTCTGTCTGTCTATCCCATTACTAATTCTAGGATATTTACTGCAATATCACTGTCATTTTCAAAGTTATGTAAATTTATATAATTAATATACATAACTTTGTAAATCTCCTCAGGTCATTTTGTAACAATGATACTGGCCAAACTGCAAAACTTGTCAACTTCATTCAAGGCCTTACTAACACTTCTATGATTTTGTTTTTTTAATATGTTAAATTCATTATCATTATTATTACCATCTGTTTGGACACCTATTGTCCTAATTTATTTAGTTACCATTCTACTTTTTGCTTTCATCAATATTCCATCCTATTGTATCCTATTCAACACTTCAGATCTCTAAAAAGATCATTTTTCCAAGCAATTTTATAAATCATGTAAATAGGAACATGTAAAGTGTACTGAAGGAGTAACAATACTTAAAAAAAATGAGAAGAAAAGAGATGACTCCTAAACTGTATATAACCACTTTGATGAGTAATAAACTGAAAAGAATACTTACTTGAATGGGCAGTTCTGAGAGCTGCAAAAACTGCAACAAAAAATGTAGTTGAATATTTCCCAGCATTGACAAGATGAGGAAATGCTTCTCTGGAATCTCTGTATCTCCTTAGGCACTGAGCAAAACGTATCCATGCAGGAATGCAATTCACAATAGTCTTTGTTATCAGATAGTTTGTGTCAGAACAGCCATGAAAGTCTTGCAACAAAAAACACTTATTTAGCTATTTGTCATTATTTTAGTACTTTATGTATATAATTATGATACACATTAAACACACACAAATCACAGTCACACAATCTTATATCTTTATTTATTTTACAGTTAGACATGTCAAGAAGAAAAGTATAGTAAAATAGTTCCACCAAGAAGGTAAAGATTCAATTATTTTGAGGCCATTTTTTTAAAATTTTGATATCTACATTTAATAGCCAAAAAGTATTATTTTATTTAGTGTAAATTTAGAGCTGAAGGGTGGCTATAGCCCCTATGGCCCCACTCCCTTGGACTCGTTATGCATTATCTGTGCTTCTTAAATTTGTGTCAATTTTATTACATGGAACTGAGTACTTGTACTTACCATGAACATGTGTTTGCTTCTGTGTCTTTCAAAAATAGTTTGTTATTCCAAATACACTAAATATTATTTTTCCCCTTATACATCTGAATTTAAATATCATGTATTCAGTGAAAAAGTTGGAAAGATTGGTTTTGTATACTTCATACTCAGGGCTGAATGATGAAAATTTTGTGCCTGAAGAAAATATATTTCTAGTTAATTAGGTATATATGTGAAAATTGATTATATTTTTAAAACTTCAGTTAAAAATTGTATTTAATGTTATATTAAATAATTGTACATACAATAATAACTATTTTAATATAATTACACAAAAAATTTTGAACAACAAAAATAATGTTACTAAAACTAATTGAAAATTTTGATAACACTGATTGAACTTGTACTTAACAAAACTACAAATTAAACCAGGTCTGGGTGCTTGGGCTTTGGTTAGCATGATTCCCATATGACAATGCTAGTGCTATGGTTAGCATGATTCATGTGCCAGGCTGCGTGTAAAGTCAGTATAAAATATTTATACAAAACATGCATAGTATAAACTTTGTACTAAATTATTCCAGACTAACATTTTTAATAAAATGATACATTTTAGTCCCTAAACTTGGGACTTGCAACTTATAGTCCCTCGTAACTACTGCTTCATTCACATCCTTATTTGTACAGTTCATACTTTTGTAAACAGTTAACAAAACATTAAATCTTGCCCATAAAAATTAATCAAAACAATAAAGTACGTTATGTAAAGCAATTTTGTAAGGGAATTTTTTTTATTGCATATAAGGGACAGTAGCAAGTG
Organism: Magicicada septendecula; assembly: GCA_034769895.1. Lineage (NCBI taxonomy): Eukaryota > Metazoa > Arthropoda > Insecta > Hemiptera > Cicadidae > Magicicada > Magicicada septendecula. The sequence continues at coordinate 730,922,203 of CM068367.1, forward strand.
TCAGCTGTCAGAAATGAAATATGTTGGAGCCAACCGTTCGGTCCGTCCATTCGGTAACGACATGTGCTACACATTAGCGATGAAATAGGCTCCGCTATAGAAGACAATGCCTCTGTTATAGCAGACGTTTGACATAAGAGAATGGCATGGGAACACGTTGCAGTAACAGAAAAACAAAGGAATACGTCTTATTAGGCCAATTACCAAGAATATAGATATGCTGGTGACACGAATGTTGTCAACCCATGTGTGGGAGCTTAGCGACGACACTCAGATGCGGAGGGTCCACAATGGAAAAACTCGAACGGACGTTACAGGAACAAAGGACCATGCATGGTGAAACAGCAGGGAACTTGTTTACCAGCCAGAGAACGGACGGTGCAGGAGACCTGCAGAACAGATGTGCCTTACCGAGAAAGCGACCTCCATCAGAGTGTGAATGAAACGGAGGAAGTTGGGAGACAATATAGCGATTGGTTACGCCTAAACTAAAAGACACATGCGTAACTAGACAGTAATTAGTTGAAACGAGCTGAAAGGAAATACAAGAACAATTGGATGACGGACAACCACGAAATCCGGTCCGATGTCTTACAGCAAAGGAGGAGCGAAGCAGTAAGATCTAAGGGAAGGGATCCAGATGAGCCTACCATGAACGAGAATTTGGCAAAGGCGTTACCATGGAGACAAGGGTCAAGAGCGAATAAAGATGAAGTCAGGAGCCTAAACAGAGACTCAGGGAGGAGTGTTTGTGGAAATGAAGACAAAAACCAATAAGGACATAGATGGTGGGAAGGAGTACACTGGAGACAGGAATAGAGTAGAACTAGAGATATAAAAATATGTGTTGACGACGAGCACGAAAGTTTTTAGTGAGTCTTAAGGCTTAGTGAGTCTTGGAGTTTTGGTCAGTCTTAAGCAGTCTTGGTCAAGTAGTTAATGTCATAAGTCTTAGTCAGTTGTTATAAGTTAGTTCAATTTTGAGTCTTAGTTAGTTAATTGTTGGAGTTAGTTGATTTTTGTTAGTGAGTTGATGGGAGTCAGTTGTTAAGACAATGTTGGGTTAATCTCAATCAGACTTTGTATTATATCAATATACTGATGAGCCGAAAAGTGCGGAGTAAAATGTTGATAGTGTATTGCAATACCGTATTGTATGTAATGAAGTAAGACTTAAAAGGGACTTAGTTAAATTCAAAGTTTGTATAATAACGAGTTGTGTTAAGACACTCAAAAACTCTGACAGTATGAATTAAGTAAAGACATTGTGTGAAATCGTGAAAGATAAATTGAACAAAATGGACTAAGTAATGGCGATTGTGTGGTGAATCAACGTACTAATTGTATTGATTAAATATATCAAATATCGTAATTATTTTGTTACACATATAACTTCTAATTGAGTGCGAACTAAAAGAATGTTGATGCCGGAGTGCTAATCCCAGCGATAGTGAAAAGTGTAAATCTCAAACGACGATGAGGATGTCCACCAAATCATCAGCCAGCCTGAGGAGCGAGGGAGAGAGAAAATCATCATAGACACATGCCGTAGATGTGGATACTTACTACAAGTAAATCATTTAAATATCACTTATGTTTAGAAGCCACTGTCCTGTTCCTCACAAAGAACACACCTCTGATCTAGTTAGAATGCATATTTAAATTAATTTAGAGTAAAGCCGAATCGTATAATGCGAAAGGAAGAATATGAAATATGAGTCCATTAATCAGAGAACTTTGTAATATGTAAAGAAGTTACGATTTAAACACTTAATTAATTTTTATGAATCATTAGAGAAGTAATGAAAGACTTAGTAATGTAATGTATCATATGTTATTGCAAAGTAATGTTATAATTAATTTCAGAAATTGATGACCATTAAAAAAGGTCTGAATAAATTATTGTTTGTAGTGCAGAATTTGGTGTACGAGTCGAATCATTTATAATCATCCTAGCAAATACCAATTACCTTACGTAATTATACGTAGATACGAATGACACCCAAAGTATGGAATAAATTAGTGATAACGTTGTAATACTCAGAGTAAAGTCAAAACCATCTGAATAATAATTAATGGCACTCATCACACTTATTACAATTATATACTTAATCCAATGTGATACAAGCACTAATAGACATAGTTGTATTTGACATCCATAGAGTGAGCCTAATTAACCACTCTATCTGCAAGAAAACAAAGTAAAACTAATTTGCATAAGATGGCATTTAATATCCAGTTAATGTTTATGAATATAAACACAAGAAATATACAGTTATACATGGCATCCCAAACTTGGGGCTAGTTATATCTTAATTACGACCCAATAATCAATCAAATTGATCATATAATTAATTAATAATAACAATGAAAACCAACATTATAACATGGCGCCCAACGTGGGTCTTAAGAAAGTTATTAATTACCACTAAATACTTAATTAAATTAAATACACCCAAAACATACATTTACACATGGCATGCCCAACGTGGGGCAGTAAGCACAAGCAGTAGTATAAAGACACAGTTAATAAGGCTCCCAAACGAGAGGCATAAATTAATGTACAAGTGTAAAAATACACATTTATATACAAGGCTCCCAAACGCGGGACATAACCAATTAACTTAAGCAAACAAACCTTTATTATACAGTTATTGTTTATTAATATAAACACATAAAACCAACATTAAAGTTACATAAATATTTACAAGTTTTAGGTGATTATAAAAGCATTTATTTATTAGGAGAAACATAAATGTGTGAAACATACCTCCAGCAGCAAGCCAATCATTGTTTGTGAAATAAAAACAAAGGAGAAAATGTAGGTCTAACAGCACAGTAACCAAACTATTCAGCTGGTCTGCCAACCAGAAATCAGCAAACCCAACATGGAAAAATGGTGCTGCCAACATCCTGCCCTAATCAAAACTGAAATATTAACTCTTTCATCATTTCACAAAATAATTAAAAAAAAATTACTGTTTATGAAGCACAAAATTGTCTCTGAAAAAATCAAATATCTTTCTGTGATAGAATCAAGTCAAAGCATGCTACTGGCTGGCTAGGAAACAAATATATTTATGATTTGTTTATATTAACTTTGTGATTATAAAAAGTTTATAATATCTTATTAGACAGATTATTAAATAAATAAATAAAATTGCCCTTACAACTTAGATGTTACTGGACATCAAGCTCATATCCAGGATTTTATTTCTGAAGAAGCTGCGAACATAACCAGTTTTTCATCAAATTATTTTTTGTATATTATGAGATTAAAAAACTACTGTGAATGTAAAAAGGCAGTGACTATATAAACAAAAATAATAATCTCTCCAAAAAAACAAAATTATATTAATCCATATCCATCTCATACAAAAATTAATTAAACTTAACATAAAAGCACTGAAACTATTTAATTTTTTCTTAACTTATCTAAATATTCCTTGTCATTTAAAAATGGAATGTGGCCACCTACCAAACATACTGGTTTATGTAGTGGAACTAATGACAATTATTCCTTTATCACTCATAAGTTCATTTCACTGAATAGTATATGCATTTTCACTTATTAATTTCATAATTATAGAGAAAATAACACATTTTTGGTTAGCATATTCACAGTGCATGCTAAGAACACATTTCTCTCACATCAATCTTTTGAGCCAGGTAATGATTCAGAACCAATAAACTTTTATCCCACATGAGATACCTCATACTTCACAGACAGTTACTGTTTATGCCTATTCTGAGTTTTAACAACTTTCTATACAGTTAAAAATAATGGTTATTTAGTTTTAACTGTATGTATTAGTATGTGTATAATATGTTTGACTAAACTCTAGGCCTATAACACATAATGGAGAAAATTATTGAAATGTCATAAAACTAAGTGCAATAGCTAAAGATTTCAGCTTAAAAACATCTATTCAATAATGAACTAAAATTAATGTAAATGTAATTATACAATTGCCGTTAAAAAAATAATTTTATATTTGAGTTCAAATTTGTTAATCACATTTGTACCTTTTAAAAGTTAATATATAATAAATGTTTTAAAAATTATAATGGCAGTTACATTGAAATTACTAAACTTTATTTATTTATCAATGTGTTTCTCATAATAAACAAAAAATTATAAATTAGTTACCTCATAACATGTGTAGATTGAGTACTCACAATGACTTTAAGAACCCAGAATCTTGCTTCATGTCGGAATGTCCTAGCAGGGTTAATTGTGAATACAATCATTATCAGTACCAGTGAGAGAGGATTCACATAAGGAGGAATGCTGAGAGAAGCACTGTATAAAAAACTTAGAAGGCTCAGTGTCCAGACCACACCAAGTATAGAGGCCATTTCCATTAAATGTTGTTCAGACAGATGCTTACGAGGATCCAATTCAAAGATGAGCACATGATTCACACCAGACGATCGCCAACCGTAAACATTAACCCCAATTAAAAATAAGAATTCAACAATCAGCAAAGGTCCTCGGTACAGCCTAAAGGCTGTGTTGAGGTTTGCGCCACTTGGTTCATGGAAAATTGCTAAAACATTTTGTAAATATATTTTCACATATGTTTACTTGCACTCTACAATTTATATAATTGGACTAAAGTTATATTTTAAAGTAATTTATTTTTTAATGATCTTAGTCAAAATTTTAATACTTTTATATAAATAAACAATATTAAAATTAAATTCAGTAAACTAGATGATAATAGTAATTAATATTATTATTATTAAAGGAAACAGTTTATTACCAGAAAGAATGACTGCTATAAAGAGGACAACAAAGGACCCTGAAAAAAGACCAACTTTGAAAGTAGTCCATGGGCTTTGTTTCTCTCCTAATGGTGGCACTCGTAGTCTCTTCATAGCTTTTTGTCTATCACCTGATTCAAGTTCATTTGTAAAAGTTACTTCTGTCTCACTAATTAACCTAGTTATGTCCTTATTTGTATAAAAGTGTGATAACTCAACATGCTCTGTTCTGAATTTTGCTCCCAAATCAACATTAAGTAGCTGTAAATGAAAAATGTAGAATTAATAATTAAAATACTGGAAAATGTTTTTAAATATATTTCTGAATAATACCCTTTATTGAATTCATCTAGTGAACATCTGGTTTAATTAAAAAGAACTTAGAAAACAGTTTGACATTATACTTGCCAATCTAGGAGGAAGCGATTTAATGAAGGAGTGAAGGAGACTTATGAATATTAGGTAACATGAAAAGTAGACAAAAATTAAATAAAAAGGAACTGGGAATATATATATATATGTGTGTGTGTTCACATGCATGCACATGCAGGACTTGCACATTTTATACATGTCAATGTAAATATGAACATGCATATATTGCTCTACCTGGCACTAAAATACTCAGTAGCTTTTCTTTGATAATTAACTGTATATTACTGGTTATTGCATAATTAATATAGTGACAATCAAATTATATTTTAAACTATAATTAAAACAAATAGAATATAACATATTTGAAACTTTTTAAATATGTAACAAAAGAAGATGGCAGCTTAAAAAAATAAGTTAATATTTACCTTCTTGTTTAATTGTTTGTCTAACTACTAAAATTAATCATTATTATGACAGAATAATGAAATAATAAATATATTTACATCTATAGCATGAAACTTATGTATGCACTAGTTTGTTGTTTATCTAATTAGACTTGTCTCACAGGTACACAACAAATGTGTCAATTAAATCACAAAGCTTTCAGTCACAAAATAACTCGTCACACTTAATAAGTCAACTACCCTGACAGTTTGCAATACCAATAAACAATTTACATCCGGGCCATTACTCAATCAGTGAACAATTCAACAGCAAAGATGCAGTAGTTTACTCAGCCAATAATGTATCACACACAGATACCATCTCAGAACATATAAACCTCTCAGAAATATGTTTACTCTTTACATTTATCAGTCTGTTTCCTATGTATTGTTACATTATAAAATTGATAGAGACTACCTAAAGGTGTTTCATAATAGTGGTAATAATTATTACCTCTGGCTAAACAACCCACTGGCTTGTCAGATTACTTTAACAAGGAAGTGGAGAGCAAGTTTAATACTTAGTCCTTAACCAAAGGTCAAGTGTCTCGTCATAGCATATGCCAAGTGTTGAAAAGTTTTAACTCTTGATTATGCGGAAAGTAATTTTTTATAAGAATCTCCCCCTTACAATAAGTAGGGAAAATGTATAATCAGACTTCCTGCTCAAAAGAATGCTTATTAGCATGGCTCTGATAAATTATGTTCTTTCTATACTCATATCAGCTATAAATTTTTATTTATGAGAACTTCTTTCTTACCTTGTCATGCTTTTTCAGTATTTTTCTGAAGCCAGTATAATTGAGATTCTGATAATTCTGTAGAAGAATGAGTGATAGATAAAATTCACTGAAAGCTAGTTTCAATTCATTTATTTTTCTTGCAGGCATGTCTGATCTACTTGGAGACAGTAAGTTAGAATGTTTTCTCTTCTGATTTACCTTTAAAGAAGAAGCTAATTCACTTTTCAATGTTGCAAACTTTCTTGTTGCTTCCGCTAATTTTTCTGAAACAGAAATATGGTCATTATTTAAATAGAATAGAGTATCCACTGATTGTCACATATGATATCTGTGGATCTTCATTCAAAGTGTCAGTGTGGACATTAAAATGAATCATTGGTTTGTGTGTTTGTGCACGAATATTGTATGCCTCTGGACATCAGTGTAGCATTATACACAAAATGCATCAAACACTAAATACTAAAATTTATATGAACATAATAATTAATGAAAAAAATTACAGTATACTGACAGTGTAAATCAGTGTCAGTTTTACTTCTTTCTCAAGAACTAAAGACATCTTAAAATTGCTCCTAGTAAGTACATTCTACCTTATTATATTATTACACAATGCCTGCACAGTTTGGCACCACAAGCCACAAATACATTTCTACAGTTACTATTGTTCCTCCAGTTATCTAGCCAAATAATCAGATTAGCATATCCTAAATGTACTTTCTATTTTTCTAGCACTCACATTACCACAAGGCTTATTTCTAAACACTATGATCTGGCTTGCACAGTGGCAGATTTTCCATAACGCTAGGGTATGCTGCAGCACCGGGCACCAGGGCTCAGCTGTCAAAGGAGGCACCATCCAGCCCTAAATTACAAAAAAACTTTTTGAAGATAATAAATGTGAAAAAAATTGTCTCAATCCAAAATCATAAAAAGATGTGTGCACAATTTTCAACGAGCTTGGCATTATGTTTTTTTTATGTTCAAATGAAGATTATAGTAGATTCCATGATACTACAGTTTGTCTGCTCAAAGTATTAAACTGGATTATTGATTGTAAAATGATTTATGTATTTCTGACTATATACATTACTCATTGTCTGCTTTTGACGATTCCAATTGCTAACTGTAAATCTGAAAGATCATTTTTATAATGCATTAAAGAAATATTGAGTTCAACTGTGGGAGATGAGAGATTATCTTTCTTAGCAAGGTTGAATATTGAAAGCAAGATACTTGAATTGCTCAATTTAGAAGAAATCATATAAGACTTCGTTAATGCAAAATCAAGAAAAAAAGTGGATCGATTGGTATTTTCTAAGCTTAAGTATGATACTACTATGCTCATTATAATCACTATTCAGCTAAATATTTGTTGTAATTTTAGAGTTTAATAAAATAATTGTTAATTTTCGAAATTGTGTATGCCATTTATCAGTGTAAATAATGGATGAAAGGTTGAATTTTGAATCATGGGGGGGCACCAATCTAATGGCAGCATAGGGCACCACGTGCTGCTAATCCGCCCCTAGGCTTGGGTGTTTAGAAACTGTACATACAAACTGGTGTGGGCTCTATAATTAATTAATCATGTCTTGTTTTATGAAAATATGAAACAGTATTCAGAACAGTATTTGAAACATGGGTCAAAACTAAGATAAGATAAATTTATTAACTATATGAGATTTGTCTAAAATTAATGATACTGACTATACAAATTTATTATTTATGCATGAACTAAAATGGGAAGATTGTGTTAGAAGTCAAACTGCCTCACGCATGATAGAGAATACCGTAAGTCACTGAAGGATCCCGACGTTGATGGCAAAAGTGGATGGAAAAAAGAAGATACATTAACTAAAAAAATGTTATCCTCTTGAAAATAGTTCCCCTAGGAAGCCACACACTTATAGAGGGATTATTTCCATAGAATGAAAGAGTGCTAAAAGTTAAAAAAAAAGCTGTCAATGCCTTCAACTGGTCTATCACAAAATTTCGGATATTCTCTATACTTTTAAAATAGTGGCCCTGAAGTTACCTTTTGAATTTTTGAAACAGGAGAAAAGCACATAGATTAAACAATAGATCTGAGGTACCATACTACAGGAATTCCTTTTGACCAAAAACTCAAACACAGAGTTTTACTCAAGCACTCAACCATGAAGTCTTATCATGATGAAGCTTCCAAGAGTAAACACTCTCAGGCCAGACAGAATGATCCCTCTTTCTGAACCTCTCAAGAGCCTCAAGATAAGGAATTTAATGACATTCTGTCTTTGAGATAAATGAAACCTTTTGCACAAGACCTCAATTGCCAAAAATTAATGAGAATTTATTTGATCTTAGATTAGTTCTTTTTGGGAGACCTTGACAAGATTTATTCACCCTTCTTCACTTCCTCATTTTGTTTCTTCTTGCTTTTCACTCTCTTCTCTCTTGATTTTGGACTTACTAATGTTTACAACTGACTTTACAACTCAATATAATCTCTCCATCTCACTGTTGGCTGGTCAATTCTTGTTTTATCTTATAGATGATTATCTTCAGCCTTCTTGATTGATCTGTCATCATCTGTCCTTTCAATGTTGTCATTCCTGAGTTCCAGTCTTTCCTTTATCCAGTCTACTATATTTGTTATTTTGCAAGTTTCTCAAATATTTACATTCGTTATTCTGTTTCCCTGTGTTTCAGATCATAATAAAAAACCTATTACAACATTTTTATAAAGTCTCTGCCATTTTCAAAGCACTCCTTCTGTTCCCGAGTGAAATATTTTGAACAATTTTTGTCACAGATTTTCTGCACGTTCAATTTTTGTGTAAAATTTTATGTAGAGTTTAATGATTTGAATTTAGTTTGTAACAAATAATTCTTACCTAGATTTTGTTGTCCATTTTGACGTGTCCATTAACTAACTAATTTTAAATACTGTACTTCATTACTGACTTGGATCACGAATTTTTTATTGGTAAAAGTGTTAAACTTTTAGAAGTTTATATAGACTGAACTAGTTTTAACATTGAAAATGTTTATAAAGATGTGTCGCACATTTGCGGCTGATCGCTGATGCATGATCAAAAATGGGAACCGGTGAGTTTCCATAGAAACTACTTCTTTGTTGTCAATAACGTAGTACACATATAAAACTTTGCTTATGAATCCGACTACATTTAACTTATAATCTGTACATTGGTAAATGAAGAATGAATTCATTGATTAGTGAATGAAGAATGAATTCATTGATTGGTAAATGAACATAAATATATATATTTTTTAGATTTATTGAAGCATTTTCAATGCCCTTCTCTGTGCATTGCATTAGTGCAATGCCTGTAAATTTTTGCATATTACAAGCTTCATCAGAGGCCTCGAATTAGTGATCGGAGTCAGTAGTGATATATTTATAATTAATTCTTACCATAAAATGGTAACCAAACTTAGTGAGATTTCTTACTTTCAACACTTTTTCATGCATTTCTGCTGTGCTCGGTAGCCCACAACAAGGTTCATCCAACGGTTTTATGAGCATCATGCCACCTAAAGCCCTAAGATGAAGGACATATCCATAAGCTTGTTTTAACTTGTTAAATATTTCTGTACCACTGTCTTGAAGTTGACTGAAAGTCTGATTGCATACATTACTAATATTATTGGGCTCCCTTTTTGTGATGTGAGACAAAAGAATGTCCACATAAACTAGGGTAGAGTCAAATCTGGTAGGGTTAAGAAGCTGAAAATTTGCATGAATAAACCTTATGACTATTAGCTGTTGCATTGTTGGTCCCATAGTGTGAGAAGAATTTAGTCCCAATAATTTTTAGATAAACCTTTTTTGTTAAATGCTTTCTAGACTACAATAAAAAAATACTCTTATCAGAAATCATAATCTTTGTCTTAAAATCTTACCAGAATAAAAGGTATTAATTTTTTTCAGCTCTTTATCACAGTAATGGAAAAAAACTTCATCAAATGTAGCAAAATGCCGCCTAAGTTCATCAGGTTCAACAATTTCTGCAGAGGGTGCTTCTTCTACAGCTATGTATAGCATAGCTTTCATCTCCTGTTACATAGGAAAAATAAAAAATTAATTTAAAAAGTGGTAGTAAATTTTACTACTATTTTCTCTCCTACAACCACTATTCAGTAAACATATAAACAATATATAGCAAAACAGGATATTACTAAATACAATGTAATATAATAATATCCTATTTATAAAATACAGATTAACAAAAAAATTCTCAAGTAATCATAAAGTTTAAAACATAAAACAAATTTTTGCGATTACACTGACTCTCAGAAATGACTATTAGCTACATCTCATTGATGGTTTTTCAAAAGTCATTTATGTGCCACAGTTTAAGGTAATTAAATTACACTCTCCTACAACTTTTAAGGATGTAATTTTGTTAGACAATAATAATTTATAACAAATAAATATAACAATATTGCAATGTCTACTGGCACTGGCTATAATTGGCAGCAGCCATTTTCTAGAAAGATATTCAGCAAGCACTACCAGTTGAAAATGATTTAATTAAATTGAAGAGTTTTCTGCAAAACAAATTGATAAGTAAAGTGTGTACTCATGAAAGTCTAAATATTCACTGTACAAACTAATAAAAAATAATTGTTCTAAGCTAGTGTTTCCATCCACCCATTGCAAGTCTTCTATAGCTATTGCCGTCATTCACATCCTGCACACCAGAGGCTTTTGTTGTTGCACCAGACACCATGTTGTAAGGCTCTTTGCCCCATCTCCCGTGCATGTCTTCTTTTCATGACCTCTTGGGTCTACTCTATTGCCCATTGTCTAGGTGGAACCCAGTCTAGAATCTCTTTGTGGGCCAATGATCATCAGCCATCATTCCATGTGGCTACACTATACAAGGTGTTTAGTTCTTACAGTGTCTAAAATTATCTTGTTGACATTAAGTTCCTTCCTGGTATCCTTGCTCCTAATGCACTGGAGCCTAAACACTCCACAACGCCTTCACCATAAATCCATTTCTACTGCTTTGAGCCTTCAGAAATTTCCTTGATTCATCTCCCAAGTTTCAGAGCCATAGGTGAGTATACTTTTAAGATTACAGAGTAAATCATATTTTTTGTATTGTGGGCTATTTCTCCACAAAGTACAGAATTCAGCTGCCCTTTCACCATTCCCCTTGTTGCATTTTATTAGTGATGCAGCTATTATCTTCATCACTGTGCCATCTTTTGATAATGTCACCTCAAAGCACCTAAAAAAGCAAACCTGCTGTCATTCAGCTCCTTCACCTCCAATAACTAGCTGTTCAGTTTTTTTTCTAAATTTGTATCAAGACCCTAAGATCTGTATTCTTCATGGAGATTTTCAGGTCATGTAATTAAAGTCCTGTTTGTCCAGTGCTACAACTTGATCATATGCAAACAGAAGTGTATAGAAGTAGTCACCATTCATTAAATATCGGTATGGAGAACCATACATGACTTCCATGTTTTAAGATTTATATTTAAAATCATTTACGAAATGAAATGTTTCCATAGAAACTACTTCTTTCCACTTATTGCTTCAGCCTTAACCACAGTACTGTGGTCACTAACGTATACCACCACACGTTATCGCACTCGATTTTCACTGATGATGGCAGTCGACGGCACTGCCAAAACGTCTGGTTTTGCAGAAAACATTGGACTACTGCCAAACAGCCCGGGAAGGAATTTTAACAACAAACTACTACTTTGTTGCCGATAACGTAGTACACATATAAAAAAAATTATCCCCTCCCCCTTCAACTATAATTTTTATTTATAGAAAATTACCCCCACCCCGTTCAACTAGCCTCTTCATTTATAGATATTTTATCTACGTTTCTACAGTGGATTATTAAGATCTTCTTATCAGGATACTTTATTTATCAAAATTAAGTACTTCACTCTTGTTACAACAAAAAATGTTTCAGGTAAACTGCCCTTTCCCCACAACCGATCTTCACCAAAATCAATAGGCCTTGAGTCTTCTACAACTCAGGCACATACGTAAAAAATTATTTGATTCTGTTCGAATTTACGGCAGTTATCGTTCGTTATGAAAATATTTCTCTTGTTACAAAATAAAATGTTGCAGGTAAACTACCCTTGAGTTGTTGAAGGTCAAGGTAGGCCTTGAGTTCTCTACAATTTAGGGATGTATACAAAAAACTTATTTGATTATGTTTGAATGTATGGCAGTTATCGTTCATCATAGAAAAAATTAACCTTGTTATCACATAAAATGTTGCAGGTAAACTACCCCTTTCTCTTAACTGATCTTCACCAAAATCAATATGGCTTGAGTCCTCTACAATTCAGGGATGCATACAAAACATTATTTGATTCTGTTTGAAGTGCGGCAGTTATCGTTCGTCATAGAAACAATTACTCTTGTTAAAACATTAAAGGTGGCAGGTAAACTACCCCTTTCCCTTAACCTATCTTCACCAAAATCAATAGACCTTCAGTTCTTTACAATACAGGAATGTATGCAAAAAAATATTTGATTCTCTTTGAATTTACGGCAGTTATCGTTCGTCATAGAAAAATTACCCTTGTTAAAACATAAAACGTTGCAGGTAAACTACCCCTTTCCCTTAACCGATCTTCACCAAAAACAATAGGTCTACAGTACTCTACACCAATACTCTACAGTACTCAAATACTCTACAATTCAGGGCTGTATGCAAAACATTATTTGATTCTGTTTGAATTTGCGGCTATTATCGTTTGCCATAGAAAAAAAATCTACAGATAGACAGACAGACACATACACACACTTTTTGAAAAATGACTTTTTTCAAGTTTTGAGAGTAGTACAATCAGAATCTGCAATAATCTCGACCACGATTTTTTTTGCCATCACCATACTTCCATTTCCTTATGGAACATGGAAGTAAAATGACCATATTATGGCAATATCTTCTCAACCTATATAGAGTTGTGTTAATATAAATCTTGAATAAAATAGATGCTATGGAACACCCTTGCCTTAATCCGTTTTTACTGCAAAGTACTGGAGCACCTTATTCCTGACTTTAACACCAATGACACACCACTCTGAAGAGTTATGTATTGGCGTAATATAACCATCTTGATGCATGACTCGCCACAGCTGTGATAAGGGTACATTATCATATTATCATATGCTTCATGCAAATCAATAAACATGAAATACAGAAACCATTCCATGTCTGGCAGCCTTCTCACATTATCAATACAAGACCTTTCTGTACAGAAACCACTTTGTCATTTGTGTCCCCATATTATATCATAGCTACTATTAGATTTTTTTAGAATTTGTCCAACAGAACTTGTCAAACTAAGCCCATGATAATTCTTGCATTTTTGCCACTCACTCTTTTTATATAGCAATGTTATATCGGCTTGTTTCCATTTATATGGGACTTTCTTACCCTTTAAGGCACTTTATGAAAATTTGTGCAAGTACTTCAGATACCCCTCCTGGGGTGTTCTCTATTAGTTCAACTAGTATTTTTCAAGTCTAGGAGCTTTGCCATTCTTTATTATCTTTAATGCTGGTACCCCTTTATCAGCTGTTATGTCTTCAACTTCCTTATATTTATCATTTGTGTCTCAGTTTCCTTGTGTTGTTATAAATTCTACCTTGTGTTTTGTAAAATGTTTTCCATAATAATCCTTCCATTCTTCCAAAGCAATCGCTGCCACCCTGTTAGTTTCTTCAAGAGTCCTCAAGCTTCATTTGACTGTGCTTCTCCCATCTGTGAATTTATTTACCTCAAGACTTCTTTGCTGCCACATTTTATTATTTGGATTTTTTAAAATAGATATAAGCAATTCTGCAATTTCTCTCCTTTGTATCAAGCCATTTTACCATATCTTTCCTACTTTTTATCAATTCCTCTATTTTCATGTTTCAGCACCTTGGTTGTCTGTCCCTGTCACTGTTTCAATAGCTGCTTTGCAAAGGCATTCTTTAAGCTTTTGATAAATTTTATTTGGACTTCCATCAATGCTGTAGTTTGCCAGTCAGTGTAAGTTTACACCAGAATATGGGAACTCATTAGAAACTCCATCCAAATTAAATATTTTTATGCTTATCATGGTTCAACCTTCAGAGAAATATAACCAGTCTTTGAAGATTTGTGGCATAGAAGCATGATTACACCTCTGACCAGATGGTGGTCTGACCCTCATTCTGCATCTCTGTTTATCCTGGTGTTGAGCCACTGTTATAATAAAATAATCATGCTGCTTTAGTATAATATAGTCTTATAGTCTATTACTGACTTAGTGTTACATCTAGTCCATGTATAATGATGAACATTTTATGTTAATAATATCCATTAAGTATTCTTAATGCATGTTGGGTGCAAAACTTTATTAATTTCTCTGCATTTCCATTCATCACTTTCTCTCCAAATTGGCTGATAATATTATCATTCTTCTTTGACCCTGTTCTGGCACTGAGGTTGTCCAATAAATGATTTCAGTTCTTCTGTTGATTAGCTAGTGTGTCTGAAAACTCTTCATAAAATGCATTCTTTGTTGTTTCAATGGCATCTTCATTTGGGGCATACGTACCTACTACATTCATGTCATATCCTACTACAGTGACAAAAACACTCTTTAAAAATAAAAATGTATTTATGATAAAACAAAGCAGTAATCTTTGAATCAAGACTTTTCCAGTGCTGTATGCTTTTAACCCTGGTTTTTATTTTTGGTATTTCTGAATGAGATGAAAACTTGATCTGTCATATATATATGGCAAAATAAAGAGAATGTGAAACAAGCTACAGCCTTCAAGAATATTTTGCCTTATTTATTGACAATGGTTTTTGTAATGTTAGGTTCTATAATTAATAACCTTAATTTGAAATAAAGAAGTAAATGTGATTTATTCAGTACAACGATTACTAACATGAAATGGTTGCTGTGGGCTAGGCCAGAACCAGGTCTATACTTCACATTTCCCTTTCTTTATAAATAAAATAAGAACATTGGTTTACACGTAAATAATACTTATGATCGTACACTCAAATTATATAATAAGTATCACAAATCGAGTCTATTTATTGGTTTTATTACTCTTCCAAATCTTGATGATCGCTGGGTTCGTTGATTACTAGTGTTTGACTGCTGCGAATGGTTCTCTTGCTGATCGAGGCAGGACTTTGAAGTATCCCTGTTGACATTAGGCTTTGGTGATGTAGGAGTGGATGCAGCGAGTGACTTATGGGCAGCAGGTGATTGAGCTTGTGCTTGAACCTGTACTTCTGCTGGTTTGTCAGCATATTTGGTTTCAGGAAGTACAACTCTGTTACTGCTGGCCAGGTCAGCTTGTGTTTTGTGCAGATGACTGAAGTTTCTTCTTAAAATTTGGCCTTGATCTGTTTGGATGATTACGGATCTTGGCAGACTTTCAGGCTTTTCTATCACCCTTGCTCCCTCCCATTGGTGGTAAGCAACTTTGTGTCTGACTTTATCATTAAGTTCATAATTAACTGGTTGTTTAGTGTGTTTGTTGCTGTAGTTAGCTTGCTTCTTTCGTAGACGTTCATGTTCGGATGTGACTCTTTGAACTATTTTTGGTTTTAAATTGCTGTCTGCTGTAGGTATTGGTGATCCGGTGATTCTGCTAAAAAGGCGTTGATTTGGAGAACCTAAGCTGTCGTTTCTTGGTGTATTTCTCCAATTTAAGAGAGCAAGTTGGACATCAGACTTGTCAATACTGCATTTTTTTAGTAGATTCTTCGCAGTTTGAACTGTTTTTTCAGCTAGACCATTGCCTTGATGGTGATGTGGACTGGACATGACATGGTTAAAATGCCACTCTTTTTGAAAGTCCTTGAATTCTTTGGACATGTATTGTGTGCCATTATCTGTTTCGAGCACTTCTGGTATACCATGTGCGGAGAACCATTTCTTAAACTGTTCGATAACTTCACAGGATGATTGACTTTTTAGTTGTTGAAAGTCTAAGTATCCTGAATAACTATCGCAGATCACCAAATACGTTTTTCCTTTCAGTTCAAATAGATCTGATGCAACTATTTGCCAAGGAAGTGTGGGGATCCTTTTAACTAGCACTGTACCTTTGGTATTGTCTCTTTGTGTTTGTTCGCAGACAGAACAGCCACTGACTAGTTTTACAATATCATCATATTGTCCTCTCCAGTAAAGTGATTGATGAGCTCTCTTTAAGCAGCTCTGGATTCCTAGATGTCCTTGGTGGATACTGCGTAACATTCTGGGTATTTGTGTTTTTGGTACTATAATTTTTTCACCTTTAAAAATTAGTCCTTTAAGACATGTCAATTCCTCTTTGAAGTTGAAGTAATGTCGCAGTTCTGCAGGAAGTTCATCGGCTCTTTCTGGCGATCCATCCATGCATCCATGCATTATTGTTTTAAGTAGCAACTGTATGTGGATCCTCTTCTGCTGCTTGAATTAACTCCCCTTTAGCATCCAATGAAATTGGCAAAATGACTGCTACTTTGAGGTTCTCTTCTTGGTCATATCTTAACTTAGAAGCATCACAGTCACGACTTAAGAAATCTGCCAGAGGTATTTCTGTGCCCTTTTTAAACATAACGTTTGGTGAATATGGTGCAAGATTAGGCATTATACGTTGCAGTCTTGCTGGAGCTGATTGTATATTTTTCTTGAAGATTGTCTCAAGCGGTTTGTGATCTGATTCCACTGTTAGTGCTTTACCGTATACATACTCGTGAAACTTTTTGCATCCAAATAGTATAGCGAGTGCTTCTTTCTCAATCTGAGGATAATTCTGCTCAGATTTAGTCAGTGCTCTGGCTCCATAAGCTACTGGCTGGCCTTCTTGAAGAACTGCTGCCCCAAGGTTTTCTGAGCTTGCGTCAACTGTTAGAGTTACAGGTTTGTTTACAACATATAATCTTAGTGCTGGTGGACTCAGTAGTACTTGTTTTATCTTGCTGAGTGCCTCTTCATGATGGAATTCCCAGGTAAAACTTGTGTCTTTATGTAACAAATCTCTTAGTGGATTTGTTAGGTCTGACATGTTAGGAATAAACTTGTTTAGGTAGGTTATCATTCCTAAGAGTCTCTGTAACTCTTTTTTATTCGTTGGTGTTTTCATGGCTTGTATGGCTTCTACTTTTTCTAGATCTGCTTCTAGTCCTTTGGCCGAAACAATGTGTCCCAAAAATTTTAGCTTTTTTGCTTTAAAAATACACTCAATTTATTCAGTTTAAAGCCTGATATTTTTAGCACTTCGATGACTTCGCTAACTGTTTTGTGTAACTCTTTTCTGTTTTTTGCGTGTATAAAGATGTCGTCGATTGACACTCTTACATTTTTGAATTTACTAAGTAAATTTGTTAAAATTTCTTGAAATATTTCAGGCGTTGAGGATACGCCGAAAGGGAGTCTCTTGAAAGAATATCTTCCCCATGGTGTGGCAAATGTTAATATCTTTTGTGTTCTTTTTGACAGTTTAATTTGCCAGAATCCTTTCATGCAATCTAGTAATGCAAAAAATTCGGATCCTTTGATATCAGCTGATATCTCTTCTATTGTAGAAAGAGTAAAATGCAGCCTCAAAATGTTTTTGTTCACATCTGACGGATCTATGCAGATTCTTAATTTACCTTTTTGTCTAACTACCACCATTGGACTCACTGAAGGTGTAGGCTCTGTTTCAGGTTTGATTACATCTAACTTTACCATCCTGTCGAGTTCTTGCTTTACCTCGTCTCTTATTGCATGTGGAACTCTCCTTGAGGGTTTTATCTCGAATTTAGGGTTCTCAATCAGGTCGATGTCATATTCATAATCCTTGTAACAGCCTAACCCTTCAAATATATCATCTGTAGATTGACTTTTTTTAAGTTTTTACTCTTGCAACAAGTCCTAATCTTTCACAAGTTTGGAGTCCTAGGATTGGTGTAACTTTTTCTTGTACTACTTTAAATAAGACTTTTGCTTCTTCGTTTTTTAATTTACACTGTAGTTTTACTTCACCTAGAACTGTCATTCTGTTGTCTGTATAACTTATTAAGGTTTTTTACGACTTGGTTGTAAACTAGCTTTGGTTTTATCCACTAGATGCCTAGATAATACATTGCATTCTGCACCAGTATCAAGTTTGACAGAAAACTTTACGTTGCCAACTTGAATTATTTCAGTCCAGTCTTTCCTTTCACCAGCACTTATGGTACTTATGTATATTTCATCTTCAGAATTTGAACTTTCTTCTAATATGTTCACTTTGTTTTTGCGCTTGGAATCACAGTTATTCTTAGTGCGACACATTTTGGCAAAATGACCAGTCTTACTGCACTTAGCAAATTTTTTATTGAAAGCTGGGCATTCTTTGCTTTTGTGATTTGAACCACATCTTTTGCAGTCAAAACTCTGATTTTGATCTTTATTTTTGGTACTCTTCACTTTGACTGCTAAAATTTTATCTGCTTTACTTTTGCCTTCAAACTCATCCAGTTGTTTGGAAGCTTGTTCGCTAGTTTTGCAGATAGCTATAACTTTTGTCAAGTCGAGTTTGTCCTCAGTTAGTAGTTTTTCTCTTACTTGAAACTATTATACTATTTATACTATTTTGTCTTTTAACATTTCATCAAGTAGCGTGCCAAATTCACATTTGCTTGCTTGTGTTTTTATTCTTGTTAAAAATTCGTTAAACTGTTCATCTTCATTTTGTTCAATCTTAAAAAATATATATCTTTCAAAAGACATGTTTGTTTTTGGTGCGAAATACTCTTTAAACTTTTCTTTGATGACTTCCAACCTTTGTCAGGAAGTCAAAGAACCTTTTCTTTTTGTCAGCATCGCTAAGGTTGAAATTATTGTAAATTTCGATTGCGTCTGGACCTATAATCGCCATAAACGTTGCAGCCTGGACTTCAGCAGGCTTCTTATCTAGCTGGATGACAGTTGCATACCATTCGAACTGCTGTAACCACTTTTTCCAGTTCGTAGATTTGTCAGGCTCGATTTGTAGGTTACCTGGCGGTTTGATTCCAGTTACTGCTTTGTTTGCGTTTGTTGTTGTCATCTTGCAACTTTTTTACTCCTTTTTTGGTTAATTTTGTGATTTTAACCACTTCTGACACCATGTAATGTTAGGTTCTATAATTAATAACCTTAATTTGAAATAAAGGAGTAAACGTGATTTATTCAGTACAACGATTACTAACATGAAGTGGTTGCTGTGGGCTACGCCAAAACCAGGTCTATACGTCACAGTTTTATAGTTAACAATTCTTTATAGAAAAAAACATAAGAGATAATCTTAAAGAAAATAACGGACTATTTTAAATTACTTCTGAGTAGTACGATAAAGAAGAATTTCGACGAAACCAAAACATTGAAGCATGATAATGATTTTAGGCTTTAAAATAAGATTTCTAGACTGTGGGGAATCGAAAGTGTGGAAAAAATATAGTGTTAACATCACCTGGAGCGTTACATTGTTCGATGACGTTACACATTTTGCATCACGCATTTTGTGGAATGACCCCCAGCCTAAAAACATTATCATGTTAAAAAAGGGAATAATAAAGTATACAGTAAGCATACAATATACCAGTTAATTAAACATCAGGAACCATAACTACCTCATAATTGATGTACTGTTTCCTCCACTCTGGAGTAATGTGAGCTGCCAAATGCTCTGCAAACTTCATTGTCTCAACTACACAAGATCACTTCTGCACAGAGTAAATAAAAAAGTTACTTATTTATATATGTATATAAAAATTAATTAATATTTATAATACACAAAATACAATATATGTTTGTGTGCAGTGCAGCTTTTGGGGTTGAATTTGACTCCACTGTTCTTACTGATAAGTAATTGGAGTGACTAGAGTTTACTCAAGAAAATTTCCTGGAACCAATCCTTAATTACTAATTAGTTGTTTTCCAAAAAAAAGTGTTTGTTTCTTATATGCAACTTAGTAACTACCGGTAGTCACTACACATAAAACTATATTTTGTCTTAGCTAACTAATACCAGACATCTGATACTGCTTTGAATATTAATAACAAATAATATTTGTAATACATTAATATATTTTTTATGTTTATTGTATTTTATACAGTGTTTTTACAGTTTATATTTATTCTTTCAACTTTAGATTTATAAAACACGAATTTCATTTTATAATCTTTATTGTGTGGAAAATGACTTTAGTAACCACCTATATCGCTGTTATAACATTCAATAGCAAACAATATTTGCAACAATTAGAATATAATTTACATTTTTAAAGTACCAAGTGTACAGATACAATTAATCACGAATGTCGATCCGGGGTCGGGGGGATGCGTCCCCCCCAATATTTGAATATAGGCAATCATAACAAATCTCATTTTAAACTTACATTGTACCATCGTATGGCATCGTTCGGAATGTGAATGGAATGAGTAACAAGTGTTTTGCAGTAGCGGAGCCAGGAGCCGGTACATGAGATATGATATATCGCACAGCCTGGCTTTCCTAGAACTGGGCTATTCCCGTCCGTAAATAAACAAAACGGTTTGACCAGCGAACACAGTGCCAGTGGTGTGACAAGAGGACGGAATTCCCTTCACTGCACTGCCTGGTGATATACTCATTACTCATTTGTGTCAGTGTGTCAGTGTCAATATGAAGCGAGCAGAAACCCAACAAGATATATTGTCTTTTTTTAAAAGACAAAAGAAAGCAGAAGACGCTGGTAAGTGAATAATTTGTCATTTTTATTTTAAACTAATTATGTTTAATGCTACAAACAATAAAGCAAAAAATTTTATAATTAAACACTTTTAAAAACAAAATTAAAATCTTAGTGTGTATTTTTTTTAAATTTCGCTTGAAATTTCGTTAAAGAATTTTCTTTATATTATTAGCTACTGAAAATTTATATAGAAACTCAACTCAACGTAAGCATACTATATTCATTATAGTATTATTATAGCATTATAATAATAATACCACTTTTTATAAATCATTTTAGTGATTTAATGAATAATCATTATAGCATTATACAGTGGAAATCGTTTAACGTGAAATGACGGGGACCAGTTACTTTTTTCGTGTTAAGTGAATTTAGTGTAAAACGAACAAATGTGAAACAAAAAGAGATGAGCGAATACTGTAGGTTACTTACTATAATGTGTAGTAAAGTAAATCAATAAAGAATAGTTTATTAAGGTTATTAAGAATAGTTTATTAAGAATAATAAAGTCAGTATAATAAAATAAAGTCAGTATACTATAACTGTTCTTAACGATTTAGGTTTTCTTGTACAGTTATTGTATGTACATCAGCGGTAATGAAACTTATTTTTAAGGTAAGAAGATGAAATTGTCAAATATCTAAACTAAACTGAACTCCTCATTACCTCTGCAACAACTGCCGCAGGCTAATGTAAACATTTGGTTTCTCGTAAACTACTCTTGTCCTTGGTACTACAAAATGTATACAATTTCTGACAATGTCTGGTCCAGACATAACATACCAAACAGCTTAGCTGTTTTGTTTGTCTACTACCTATACTTTCTTAGAGAGGACGAACGGATTCCTTTAAATTCTTTAAAACACGTTTTTGGGCATGCATGTATGGATTTATTTATTAACCAGTAATTGAAATGCCAACAAAAAAATTATTTTCAACAAAAATTGTTCGTGTTAACCGATATTCATCACATAAAACTTTCATGTTAACAGTACAAATTGTAACTGTAATATACAAGCAGCGATCGGGACCTGAGCCATATTTCGTGTTAAGCGATATTTCGTATTAACCGTCTTCATGTTAAACGGTTTTCACTGTAGTATAATGCATGCTTACTTACGTCTTACGTCGACCAAATTTTGTATCATTTCATATCAACTTCCTGTGTTATTACAATTTAATTTTGATTTATGTATATGTACCTATTACATAATATATTTAATATATTAAAAAAAAATACATAAACAAACCGGGTTTTTTTTAGTTCATAAACATTTTCATGAATTTATTGTTCGATTCAAGTTTTGTATAAAAAAAAATCGTTAACAACTCTTATATAGCTAGGCATTTATTTATTTGTTGGCTATTACTTTTTTTTTTTATTATTGTATTATTGTTAACATCTATTTTTGTTCTCAGCGCTATCGAAAGTAAATGATGAAGAACTTACACTTAAAGAGGAAATCTTACCATGTTCTCCACATTCTAGAGCACCAGCACCATCAGTCACTGCAACTAAAATACAAGAAACGCCTAACGAAGACGTGATGGCATCTGTCGATAGTTTCGTTTGCTACACTTCTCCTCATCAGCCTAAGATTCTACCTGATGGCTTCCCAGTGCAGCAACTATCCGGACGAATACTAAGTTTTCAGAAAAGTTGGTATGAAACATTTCCTTGGCTTCATGCAATTGGAACTGAAGGGGTAAGCTGTTTTTACTGCACGAGATACGCTCAGTTGTGCCCAAACAAAACTCTGGCTACTAAAGGGGATAAGGCATTTAGTGAAAAGGGGTTTAAAACCTGGAACCAAGCTATTGAAAAGTTTAAAATGCATGAGAAAAGTGCTGCCCATTCTCAGGCTGTTTTGAGCCACACTCAGTTACAAGCACCTATTGAGAGACAGTTATCAAATATAAAACTTCAACAACAAAAACTAGCTTTAGAGTCTTTGATGACAATTATAGGAAGTCTAAAGTACCTTGTTAGGCAAGGACTGGCCATTAAAGGACACAAGAATTTTGAAGGAAACCTAATGGAACTGCTGAAAGTTCGCAGTGAAGATAAGCCTTCTTTGAAACTGTGGCTTCAAAAAGAGACTAATTATACACACCCTACAATACAAAACGAAATAATCCAGATTTTGGGAAACGAAATTCTGTCCAGTGTAGTCCAAAGCATTAAATCAATTGATTCTTTGATGTTTTCTGTTATTTGTGACGGGACTAGAGATGTTTCAGGGGATGAACAAGTTAGTTTTTGTGTTAGATGGGTTGATGCCGATCTGGATCCTCATGAAAGTTTTTTGGGTTTTTATGAAATGGCAAAGACGTGTGGTACAGACATAGCAGCTCTTATTTTTGATGCTCTATTTAGATTGCAACTCCCTTTGTACAATCTTCGCGGGCAGACTTATGATGGAGCAGGTAACATGAGTGGTATCCATAAAGGGACTCAATCAGTTGTAGTAGATAAACAACCACTTGCGGACTACATTCACTGTGGTGCTCACTGCATTAATCTGGTGATGAAAGCAAGCTGCAAAAGTTCAAGAACCGTTAAAAATGCCATGGATTGGGCCCATCAGCTGGGAATACTGCTTTCAAACACAAAAGCAAAAGACAGGTACAAACACATTATTGAGGATGCAGCTCAAGGTCCTGTCAGTAATATAGCAAAAATTAAACCTCTGTGTCCCACAAGGTGGATATATCGGCGATCACAAGTAAATTAAATTTTGAAGAAATATCCTCTAATTCTAAAGACACTGAATGAGCTTACGGAGCAGAGATATGAAGGAGTCAGTGGTTTGTTAAGTGTTTTTGAAGATGGGAGAACATATCTAGGTTTGATTATGGGGAAAGAAGTTATTGAACTTCTCGAAATTTTAAACAAGGGTTTTCAGTGCGAAAAAAGAACACTTACTGGACTATGTTCATCTGTTCAGCACGTTGCTGATGGTCTTGAAAAACTCAGAACAAACGAGAAGTTTTCATCTGTATATCAAGAGTGCAATGAAAAAATCTTAGAGCTTGGTCTTGAAGAGCTGAGACTACCCAGGGAAAGAAGGGTGCCCAAGAGGATGTCTGAGGGCATTGATGGACACAAATATATTTCACCACAGGAACACTAGAGACGAGAATATTTTGAAGTAATTGACACTGCTGTACAAGGCCTTAAGAATCGAATACTTGAACAAGCTAGTATGAAGAAACAGAGGCTGGTAGAAAAGGTACTTCTATAAAAAAAGGGATATGATGAAGTAACTCCTTATCCGGAAATTAACGACCATTCGTTAAAAACAGAACTCCAACTCTTTCATCTTCGGTATAAAGTAAAGTGCCTGAAAGACGCTAAAGATGTGTTGGTTTCGATGGCAAAAGAATTTAGGGACTTATTCTACAATGTTGAAGTGTTAGTTAGGCTTATGCTTGTATGTCCAGCTTCAAGTTGCGAAGCAGAGCGGAGTTTTAGTGCTTTACAAAAACTGAAGACCTATCTACGGTCAACTATGACTCAAAAAAGGCTGAATCACGTAGCTGTTTGTTACGTGCACAAAACACTGTTGGACAAATTAGATGATAGAAATGTAGCAAAAAAATTTATATGCAATTGTGAAGCAAGGAGGAATGTATTTGGCTTAGTGTAATAATAACAAATGGTTTAGGTTTAGATAGTAAGCCATAACTTTACTCTTTGCTCATAATATATCATATATGATATATCTATCATAAGTCATGTTCTTTACTTTAAATTCATTTTTGATTTGTTTTACTATTTTTACAAATCTTGAATAGGCTAGTTAAGTTTTATACAATATTTTAACTTATTTTGGTAAATTAGATTTAAAAACGTAAAAGTGTTCATTTGACCTAATTTACTGTGTAATAAATAGAGTAAAAAAATGCATTTAATCATGTTCCAAAAATAACAAACTCAGTCAATATTATTGTCAACAACCTATTGCACCCATTTTAAGTAAAAAATGCTTCAAAATATGATTTGCAAAAAGTAATTTTTCCGGTGGGGGGGTAGGCGGGGTAGTCTTGGAAGCTCCTGAGACCCTAATGTGTGTCCCCCCCAATAATTTTATGCTGACAACGCCCATGCAATTAATATACTGATAGGAATAAACAAAATTAAACACTGAACATAATATTCTAAATGTTCTATAGGCCACTTTTTTCCACAGAAGTAACTATATACAGTATGTACGCTAAATCTGTTAACCGCCTAAACAATATAAAAATAATTCAATTCACACTAAAACAGACAGAAAAATATCACTTCAGAACTAAATAAAAAAAAAAAAAAAAAAGTTACACAGTAACAGTAATTTTAGCGTTTAAAGAAATTTTAAACAGTAAAAGCAGATTATCAGCAATTCATCAGAAGCAAAGAGAATGTAGGCAACAAGACGATAAGACATGTATAACCTGTAGCAAAACAAAGAGGGCCAGAGTGGAGATTTAAGTTTGTGGGACCATAAATCAACATAATTGCATTAACTGTCTGCTTTTATGTCTTTGTTTAAGCTATACAGTGCTGAACTAGAATAGCCTAGGTTGAATCAGCTTGTCCTAAGAGCATCAACAAAACTCGTTTTGCCTAGATTGGTCTAGTTTTGTCTAAAATTGGATTGGCCTGTAACATATATTTTACAGAATAACAGAAACAAAAATGTATTTTGTTAAATCATTAAAAAATCCCAAATATTTAATTTATACTTGTTTGGTAAATAACTTGTTTAAATAGGATTCTGCAGCCTGCGAAGGATTTCACAAACCCCAATATGAACTTATTTTAACATTATATAATATACCCTACTTAAATATGTATTATAATTTTAATAAACTGAACTGAGTTTACACTTTAGCTTATGTAAACTCAGCCACTTTCAGTTTTCACGCTAAATACCATTTGAATCATTTTATTTTTTAAGTTGTTTTAAAGCAAGAAGAAGTTTTTTGATAATACAGAAGAAAACAGCTGGGACACAATATTTGTTTAGTCTGTATGAAACTTATTTACCTTGAGGATTTTATCCCATAATACATAGTTTAATAAACAAGTCTGATAAGAGTGTTTGCTTATAGAGTAAACAAGTGATGGAATTAATTACCAATGTGTAAAAGCATTGTATTTTATATGAATTAATTACTACTTGTAGTTCTTGATTTACAGTAACAAAAATACTTCTCAATTGGTGCTTATCGCGACATGCAAGCTCAGGATAAGTATACCTAATCCTCTAATGCCTTTATTTAAAAAGAAGATTTAAGAAGATAGACCTTTGTAAGATGGAGGGGTGATCTGTGGTAGCCTACAATGAATGAGAAGAAGAGTCATGACAGAAATCATTTGAGAATGGTTTGGGAAGAATTTATTCAGCAGTGAGGATAAATGATGATTCATGTGCACATGTGTGTGTGTGTGTGTGTGTGTGTGTGTGTGTGTGTGTGCGCGCGCGCACGTGTGTGTGTGTGTGTTTTCAAATGGTTATAATCAAATTAAAGTTTTGTGTTATCTTTGTTGATGTTTATTGATATATTTTGTATAATAATATAAAAAAGGTGTTTAAGGTACTGTTCATAATTTGTATTGTCTCCAACAATGAAAATTGGATTTTAAATGTTTAAATTAAATGGGGATAAAGAAAATGTGCAGCATTATTGTTGAGGCACTGCAAAATCTACAAACATTATTACACTGTTAAAGAAAAAAGTGGATCATGTGTGTGTGTGTGTGTGTGTGTGTGTGCTATCTATACTACTACCTGGATGCGTGTGCGTGTGGGTACATTCAAATCTTAGGCCGGCCACACACTGGAGTGACATTTTGTTTTGCAACAGAATCATTTTGACGCATTGAGTTGCAAAGCATTGCTTCGGTGGACAGAGGGTTGAGACATTGGCTAATGACAAAACAATTTCTCATCAGTTGTTTTTGAGCTGTAAAAGTATGTAGTTAGTGAGTTTGTGAGAGACATCATTTGTGCATCTATTTCAGTTTCAACTACACCTACACTTGTTGTAATAAATATGTTGTACACCTACACCTACTCAATAGTAATAAATAATAATAACAATACACAACAGTATAAAAGAATCAGAACGAAAAGACAATCCACGCACTTTCCATGTAGGACTAACTGTAATATAAAGTCTCCACCACCTTATGTGGTTAGAATCCATGCATGTACAATTCAAAATGCCGCAAGCTGTTTTGGTGTGAGACATAAATTGAAGGGCTTCGTCTTTCGTCACAAGATGTCTCGTGACACCTGTAGACAATGTTGCAGCCAGTGTGTGACACTTTATAAATCCTAATGGCAATAGTCATCTGCAACACATTCCAACATAATGCATCAAACAGTTCTATCGCAAAACAAAATGTCACTCCAGTGTGCAGCCAGCCTTACAGACATTTCATTTAACTAAGTAATGAATACAATATTTACTAGTATGCTACCTGGGCTGCAGAATTTTCTCACTATTTTGAACAAAGTACATTTATATTGGATAAATTTTGATATTAGAAGATAATTTTTCAGTTATCAGAAAAATTACAGAAAACCCCATTACCCTACTATTGTTTGTTTAGTACAATAACTATTGTAGATCAATCATACAATAAATGCTAATAATTCCAAACAATCAGATTTGTATTAAATTCACTTTTAGTCTGACAGCCAGCTGCAATTTTACAATTTTTCAAGTTTTTGATTCCATTTTTTGGGCCTTGGGGTCAAAAGATTTTAAAATTTCCAAAACTGTACACCATAATCAGATTTTGATTATAATTCTCTTTAATTTGATATCCCACATGGAATTTTATAAAACTTTTGCCCCACTTTTTGGACCCTAGCATCCTAAAATTTTGAAATTTATAAAAATTTATACTACATTCATATTTTGGTTAAAATTTCCTTTAATTTAATACCCTACATGAACTTCAGTGACTTTATAAAATTTGGACTCTCATATTTTTGCTTGATGCCTCCCTATTTTTTAGAAGATCGATCTAAAAAAAAATGTTCTGTAGGGTAAGTTTTACAAAAATTGGTTGATGCATTCAAAATTTATTTTGAGACATACCCCAAATATACAGACAGACAAATGCCAAAAGTTGAGTTAAAACTAAGAACTTGCTTCACTCATTCAATTATTATTTAGATAACAAACATGTTCAAAACTGTTCACTTAATTCTTTACTGGTCAGACACAATAAACTAATTGCTTGTTTCATGTACTAGAAATACTATTGTTATTCCTACCATGCAATGAGACTTTAAAATCACTGTAAAATATGTATACCCTGTGGTGTGGTCATGTGGTCTAAAATTGTTGCTCCAATTGTCAAATCTAGCACAACATACATGAATACATAACTTGGATGGATGGTGTCAATATGGAGGTTGGTGGTCATTGACTCTACACTTGTAAGGATAGACAGGGGTGTATTTACAGGTGGGGCAAACGGGACTGGACCCCCCTCTAGAGGGTCGAAAAAGTTAACAAATTTTGTTAATTTCTTAATTTTTAAGCTGTTTTATTTTATTGTTCCGGCTGTGTATGCTGATATAGCATTAGCTCTTTTTTAAATATTCAAACAGGTTTATTACACAGCATTAGGGTATACATTTAAATTTGGAATATGAGAAAATCAATTCAGTCAATAAGTATATTTTAACAATGTTTCAATAATGTGTGTTTTTATTGTGTTATTACCGTTTACTTTAAAGGGACTGATATCAGGAACTTATCATGCATTTTTCAGCAACTTTAAAGATAGTAACATCGATTAGTCTTAAGTTGTTTTTTCTTTCTTCTGACCCCCCCCCCCCCACCTTAAGACAAATTCTGGATATGCCACTGAGGATAGACAGGGATAAAAATCAATTCTATTAATAGTAGTATTACTTTATATTCTCTTAAATTTCTAATGTCAACTATTTGAAACAAACAAATGTCAAACAGTATTCAACAGTATTCAACAGTATTCAAATATCAAAATATTAAAGTGAAAGAATCACATTTTCCTTGTGTAACTACACATATTTTTCCACAAACAGATCACTACTAAGTGTATATAAATAAATGGCTCAGCTTCTGTACACATTTTGTGGCACAACTTAATTATGATATGTGAAGAATCACTATAAAATTTCTAGAGAAAATCAGTATATATCACAGCTACAAAGGTATTACAGAAAAACAATCTCTTAAAAAGTGTTTCAGTATAATGCATGTTACATTGCCAGTAAATTAGCTTATACTTGTAGCATAAATTATATTGTTATAAAATTATAGTTTGCTTAGTGGAAACCTTAACAAGTCCACGGTTTATTGTACATTTAGAAACAATCCTATACAGTGGATTTATTTCTGTTTATATTAAGTCACAAATAAAAGTAAAATAAATGAGAAAGTAATAATTACTTATTATTACCAATTATTGGTTTATGTTGTGTTTTATAAGCTAGATTAAATTTTATATTACTTATAATGTGCACCCCATAAAAGGTGGCAGCATCTTTGATAAAAAATACAAGAATATTTTGGTAGGGGGAAGTGGAAAAGTAGTGTTTCAGAATTTTCAGTAGCCTTTCTAAATCTACCAACTATTAACTGATTCACTGTATGACACACTGACATTATCATATTGAATGCATTACTATAAGAGACTCGTGAAATAAATACTAACTGAGGAACATTAATCTAACTGGGAAAAAATAACAATACTTCTAAATACATTAGCTAAGTCAGTCAATCAGTTACCTATACATATGCTTGTCCAATCAGTTAATAGCAACTCTTGGTTTTTTAAATTTATTTGTGGTTAATAACTATTTATTGAGAATATCTGAACATATGTTTAAGTAGTATATGAATACAACTTGAGGTAATTTAAATTTGAATATCCTCAGCAATTATCCCAATATGATTTTTCTTTACCTGTATTACCATCTTTGTTCCAGACTCTGAATCAAGTGTCTCGATGAATATGAGAAAAGGATTTGTTCTTGCAAGACTTCTTTTGCAGCCTCAGTTGCCTTCTATTTGAAACCCTGTATTCTTTAAAACCCATTTGTACAGCCAAGAACCTATTTCATGACCTCCACTATCATTTTTATGATATTCATATAATTTTGTGTTTAACTTGTGATTTGGCTTTTCACAGTCTTCTTTCTCTTAAACTAACATTTCTTTCTCTAAATTTCTCTACAATCATATGTATTATATGCCTCCAAAAGCTCTAGCTATTCCTTGTCTCTGTTCCCAGTAATATACAATTCAGAGTCATACAGATAACAAACTTTCTGTAATGGGTACTGTTTTGGGAATCACTGTCACTTTCTCTGTGGAGGGAGCTCTTCTGAAGCTCAGAACATGGTGCAATCGTGGGGCTTGTCCATCAGCTTGCACAGCCCCCGATGCCTTCATTTACTGACAAAAAGCTGTGTGAATTGTAAGTCTCAATATAAGTAAATAATCTATATTAGACATGTAGAAAGAAAGACAAATTTCAGTCCATAATCCAGTATTTTCAAAGTCTGATATTTTTGCTCCCATTAGTGAATTTTTGTCAGTGTTAGAGACAAAATACTTTCGATAAAATATTTTCATATACAGATGACAGACTCAAGCCAGTGACATTTTGTACTGCCGAAAGAAAATTGCAGAAACTCGACAAAGTATAGCATCTCTCTGTGGTGACTTTGAAGGTGTTTTTCAACAAACTCTATCTGTAGGAGGGGAGCCATCACAGAGAAAGAATGTATTTATTGTGAGTGTTTGATAACATTGACTATCATTTGTACACCTGGTTTCAAGATTATCCTGAACGTCCTTTTTAAAGCCTTTTGGAAACATTTGGCAAATTCTTTGAAAGTGTGCGTTTATAAAATGAACTATTGTTTTGTACAGTAGTGATGAGCTAGAAGGTAAAAGTGTATCCGATATTTTAAAGCTTTAAAGCTATTAAATCTAATACGATATTGAAAACTAGTTAAATATTTGTTTATTTAAAGAAAATGTGTTTGCGTACAGGAAAGTTATTATTAAGCTTTAACAATGTATTAGTGTGTTTATTCGTTAAAAAGTTGATATTTTACCACTGCAAATGTGCTATTATAGTATATATATTTATATGCCCACGTGTTTTAAAAAGAATCTGCACCTCAAGTTGAAGCCTGTCTTGTGCCGGTGTTTTTTAAAGAGTTAGTAACTCAGTATTAGAGATTACGAACCGCGGGGTATATGAGATCTATGTATTCTGCGTTGAACACAATATTTTATCATGCTGTAAAACATTAAGGTATTAGACTTAATAGTCGACCTTATACCTAAAATTTAATCATAATCGTTTGTGCCACCTACTAACAGGAAGACAGATTAGTAGGTAAGTCACTGTACGTTAAATTTAATTATAAATTGGGCTTCCGCTATCTAAGCCTAATTTTGAAAATGAATTAGGCCTACGGTATCGGATATAACTCAGTTTCATCAAAATTTTTACCCACTGCACGCCACTACATGTAAGAGTATGTAATCTGATGGATGGCCATACATCAACTCACAGGCACTGTTTAACTCATACGGATAGACAAAGGGTAAAGGTTAATTATTATACATTACTTAAAGTTGCTGCCAATAAGTGCTTTAAAAAATTACCACATCATTTAGTTCAATCTAAACGTAAGGTAATACTTGAAAGCATTTATTGGCACCATGTTATAATGTAGATTACAAAATTTCATATTTGGATACATCTGAATATGTAGTAATTTCACTTTTGTAAAATTGTCTAAAATCATTTCACAACATACGCTCTATGTCATTTAGTAATGCTAAAATACCATCCTGCTACTTCAGCATACCAACCTGCTATACCTTATTTATGTACACTGAATTCTAAAAAAGGCATCTACTAATACTTTGACTCCGTTGACTTCTCTGTTTTATCAATCAGATGATTCCTTTCAGGCAGGTGATGTTATGGAGCTAGCAAATAGAACTATAATATTGAATCCAAGTACTGGAGAGCAAATGTAAAGCAAGAAGTATTATGTTTTCAAAGAAGAAATTCCATTTCCTTACCAGTTTTATTTTTATAAAAGAGAATGGATTTTTATATTTTTATATTTACAGATTTACGAATACATGCTGAGAAATGGATTAATGAAATGTATGGCTTTATTTCAGATTCAGCATCATAACAATCTTTCAATTGAATATTAAAGATATGTCCTGTACATTAAGTTTGATGTCATGAGTTTAATCAACAGTTTGTGTAATATGTATGTATATACTTTGCTATGTCAACATGAAAGACAATTACATGACACTTAGCATGGGGCATCATTCGAGACTGTTCCAGACCCACCTGGTCCATTGTGTCAAATGTCAAGATCATGCAATGACCTAGCTACAAGCAAATTCTAAGAACTTTTGCAATGCCTCTTGAATTGTTGGCCGGAAAGTAGTAGATATCTCTGAAGCCTCTATGGGGTATATATTGTTATAATTATAATGCAAGGGACTCTGCCTTTTTCAAATACTGTATATTAATCCTTGGTTGTATGTTGTTCTTTTTGTATTCTATTGCTGCTAAAATTCGGTTATTTAATTTTTTATTATTTATTTATTTGTTTATTGTTAATTAGGTTGATAGATTTTTACCTAATTCAAGCCTCAAACATTGGTCGTCACTTTATAATTATTATTATTTTATTATTAAAAAATGTTCACTAGTGGTTTGTAGTTCGACGTTCTTCGGTTGATGAGACGAAACGGCTATGTTTATTTCTCGCTGTAATTAGATTTTGTTATTAGGAATTTACTTACTTGAAGTGAAGTTCTGTTAACAATGTAGAATTGAGATGAGAGTTTAAATTTCAAAATTATTTAAACCATCTCAATTGCCGCCACCAGTAATGCCACCTTTTGCGAATTGTCTACTTAACCTGAAACGTCTAGTCTACTGAAATAATTTGTTGAACTCTTTCATTGGGTAAAATTATGTTTTATTTCTCAATAAGATTAATGAAATTGTGTTAAACCACAATAGTATTGTTAATTATTCATTTGACATTACTGATAGACTCTTTAAAATTATTTTTTCTCAGGGTTTGCTATTTTGATTCTAATAATCGTCACGTGGGACGTTAATTTTTTGGTTAGATTATTTTATAAACATTGTAGGTTCTTTGAGACTGCAAGATACACAAACATGAAGAATTATACTACTATAATTATTGAGTAGTAGGAGAGTGATTACATTACTGAAAACGTCTTAATTACTAACATGAAAATTCAACATATGACTTTGTCAACATTTTAGGTTAACGCTGGTTTGTTTAACTAATAACCAGTTACCTTTAATTAGTAACAACTCTTTAACATTCTTAAAATATCCGTAAGATATGGTTATAAATTCGTTTAGCGTTCATAAAACAATTATCTGATTCATCAGATTGGATAACATGAAATTAGGTAAATGGATATTTCCAGTTAGGATGGTTAAACAGTATTAAATATTTTTAACAAACACAAAATAAAACAAACGACTTAATTAGAATACTAATGTTCAAAGTTTTTTAAAGTTCATCATTAATTAACTGATACCTCATATCTAGTAATGTTTCTCAGGTCAATTATGAAAATTATGTTCGATTATCGTTAAGTCTTTTTCATTTAAAATAGTTAATTGCTATTGTTATATTCATTGGATTCTTATTGTCCATATGACACTGTTTCTTTCATTATAAATACTGCTATTTATTAAAATAGTTAACCATTGATATAAGTAAAGTCATTTGTCTTTTTATTCTTCTTAATAATGATTATTAAAATTGTTCATTTTAATAAGGTCCCAAGCCTTGTTGTGTTCAATTGACATAATATCATTAATTGTAATCGATAATATTTTTTTATCGAAAACATGTCATAATTATTCTAAGTATTTAATAATTGTCACTATACTTGCGTTTGGTGCCTTTTCCTTTATTGGCACTATTAACTTTTTATTAATAATGAATACACTGCCTATGCGCTATGCGCAGATACTCCGATAAAATTCACTGAAAAAAGTCAACTTGACTTTGCTTACTTTCGGTATAACCTCACTTTCACTTTTTTTTAGGTTATCATTCCCATCAGCTGGTCGGTTCTTCTTAAAATGGCTCGCAGGAGCGACATGGCCTCTCCGTCAAAGTACTGTGATGGACTGTGTTCTCTTTGGTTTCCGAATCTGGCGTCTAATGCTTAATGACGATCGCTGATTGGTTAATTTTCTTAATTTTCGTGACCATTCGGTATATCTCGGCAAAATAGACGCCTTCAACGCGTCTTTCGCCTGGTTTTGAGATTATAAGAAATTGGTTTACAAGATGACGCCCAAGGGCTGGCAAATTATTAAATCTTTATAATTAACATTATTCCCTTATTTTTGCTCTAATTAACAATTCATTATTACCATTGTTCAGGATTCTTTGAGATGGATATTTTGGATCCCCACACCATATGAGTTTGATCCTTATTAACAAACTTAAATTTACTAATATCTCTTATTAGCTTTTTACGTAATATAAGGTTTGTTTTAGTTATTTATATTATTAAATTTCAATAAACAGTGATTATTCCTCGCTAATAGTCAAGTATGAACGCTTTACAATCATTTATAAGGTTGTATTTTGATAAAATTTGTTTTTGGCTTTTTAGGCATAACTCAATATTATTTATTATACTTTAATTACATTTTTCCATTATTATTCCTTACTTTTCCTGCAACCTTATTACTCATAATTGTTGTCTACAACTTCTTATCACTGTTACAATATTACTCATGACACAAGAAAATACTTATTTCTAATTACTTTACCAATACATTGGCTAGGCATATTGGCCTATGACACTATCAATTAGTTTTACTTATTGTCTTTTAATAGTGGTTTCTTAACCATTTCTACTTTGACACATTTACTCTGAAATCATTACAACTCCTGATCATCTCAGTTTCAGTTATTCCATCATTATTTTGTTCATTTTATTCTTGATAACTACTCCTAGTTTGTATTCTAGGGTGTTACATGTATTATTTTTGTTAGAAATTACATAATTGTCTTTTAAGTCATTGTTTCTCACATAATATGTCATTACCATAACTATAAAGTTTGACAATGTTTTGGGCTGTACCAGTATATTCTCACTTGCTGTTAACTTATCATTATTTCTTGAATCTAGTGCTGCATGACAAGTACTTTTAATTTTTATTATTAAGACTCAATTTTATTCTACTAATTATTGGTTTATATTCTATCAGTGGTATTATACCTTATTGATTCTATTGGTATTAACCTCTTTCTCTTATATTGATATTCTTAAAGGTTTTTTAGATTGCTTATTGGGTAAATCCTATTCTGTCCATTTCAGTTTGTTGATTTACACCAATCACAATATAAATCCTTCCTTGGTAAACTAGTCTTGGTACTGGTATGACCCTTATAACATCTGGTTTAATTACGCTATAACAGAATAGGGATTGATAACATTTTTGTTATCAATTCTTGTCATTATAAATGAAAAATGCTAGTGACTAGGTTATGTGTGTACTATACTGCCTTGCAACAATGAGTTCCATCTTGTGGTTTTATTTCTATGCTTTTTACATGATAATTTAAGTGTCTTAATACTATTAATTATTAGTTATTGTCTGGTATTTATTTTCCAGCTTCTTTTATATTATTTTTATAATAATCTTGGAGATTATCAGTTTTTCTTATGTCTCTGTTTCTATCTCATCTACATAATATTACATAAGATACAATTTTGTTGTTGTTTTTTACATCTTGTTAATCATATTAGTACACAGTTTTAAATTCACTCTCCTGGTCATTATACTTTTATTTTAAATTAGGGTTATCGTCACAGTCACTTATAATAGTCTTGTTAATGGTTTACTGTCATTGTGAAGTCATTTAATCCTAGAACGCTACCTATACGTCAAAATGACGGGTACTTCAACTCTTATGCCTCCCCCCACTTATGCTTTCATACTAGAGGCGGGGGAGAAGGGTGTATGTGCTAACAGGTGTTAGTAGGCTATTCGGCACTAACGAGAGTAGACGCTGCATTTCTTCTGACGTCGCTACGAAGGTTACAAAATCAGGTATGCCCATCAGTTTGTCGGTCAATAGCTACATATGTAAATATATATCCGACTTTTTGACGGAGAGTAGTGATTACCGCTTACCCGTCAAATTGTCAGTGAGTAGTAGATTTCACTTTTCCTGTTGTTTTCACTATTACATCAGCTGGGGTTATTATATTTCAGTTTTTCAATTATCTTTCCCGCATTTTCTTTTCAGGGAAAATGAACAGAGAATTGTTCAAGAAAAAGATTATTTGAAAGTACTAGCAGAACTGAGTGAAGAGGAACAAGATGACGATGACTTCACGGAGTCTGAAATTCACGATGACGATTCTGCCAAAAGTGACTGTGAATTACTCGCACCTTCCAACCTACTTGATGAAGACTTTATGACATGAGACACCATTGCAGAAGCGATTAGGGTTTTACATGGAATAGACCAAGGCACTCCCCATGAAATTCCTGAAATAGTTGTTCATGAACCTAGACCGCTGACCATTATTGACCCTTCCTCTGATATGGAAGCTCCTTGCTTACCATCTACTTTTACCAATGACAGCACCCTTGAACACCGGGGAGACAGCAGTAAGGGAAAGAAAAGGAAGAAAAGAATTCAGAAAAACCCACGTACATCTCAGTGTATGATGAAGAGAACTACCATGGATTGTGAATTTATAATTTCTTCCGAAAAGCCAATCTTATTTGGAAAAAGTGGATATAAATGGAACTCTAAGCCGATCTCTTTACAAAATAAAACTGCTGCTAGAAATGTGGTTCACGTGCGACCTGGTCCAACACCAGAAACCAAATACACTTATTGTCCTCTAGAATTTTTTTCTTTATTTTTGTCGGACAATGTAATAGATAAAATTGTGCTCCATACAAATACTGCCATTGAAAAATCAAGAGAAAAATACACAAGACAAAATTGGGGGAGCTTGAAAAATACTTCAAGAGAAGAAATAAAAGCACTCTTTGGTTTTCTTGTTTTATCTGCTGCTTTGAAAGACAATCATCTTCATTCTAGTGCTTTGTTTGACTGTAAAATTTCAGGGAACTCTTACCGTGTAACAATGTCCCAGTTCTGGTTTGATTTTCTTTTAGCATGTCTTAGATTTGATGACAAGGAGACGAGAAAAGAGCAAGTAAAAACCACAAAGCTGGCACCAATTTTAGACATTTGGAACATCTTTGTAGACAATTGTAAAAAATACTATAAACCTGGCTCTTATGTAACAATAGACGAACAATTGGTAGCATTTAGGGGACGGTGTGGGTTCAAAATGTACATCCCTTCTAACCCTAACAAGTATGGCATTAAGATAATAATGCTGTGCGACAGTAGCACCTCTTATATGGTGGATGCAGAAGTATACACAGGAAAAGGCTCTGTTCCTGCTGATACCCCAGCTGCTGATTACTACATTGACAAATTGACTGCAAGCATCCGAGGCACACAGCACAACGTGACAATGGACAATTGGTTCACGAATATTCCCTTGGTAAACAGACTTTTTGTGGAAAGAAAACTTACTGTTGTGGGAACCATTAGAAAAAATAAAAGGGAGCATCCAAAAGAATTTATAGATTCTTGGATTTCGTTGTCCATGACGTGTCCGTTACTTAACTAAATATCACTATTGTTTGACGACTCGGAACACTAAGTTTTTTATAAGTAAAATCGTAAAGATTTACCTTACAGCCTAAACCGGCTTTCACCTTTTAGAAGGCTTCATCAGAGGCTGCCATAGGTAGCGCTGTCCGTCTTGTTGTTGGCGACGGGATAATTTTTCGAAAGATCGCTGCTGTGTGTGTGTGGTGAGATGTGTTCGAATAATGCGTGCGATTTGAATTGTGTCTGTTCGTTTAGGATGTCGTTTTTATTTGTTTTTGTGTGTTTGTATATTTCTAATTGTTCTAGAGTGTCTAGTTTTCGGCCTTTTATGTGTACGTGTAGAATGTTCACGTTATTGTCGATGCAAACCACACATATAAAAACATCGACAATAACATGAACATTCTACATGTACACACAAAAGGCCGAAAACTAGACACTCTAGAACAATCAGAAATATACAAACACCCAAAAACAAATAAAAACGACATCCTAAACGAACAGACACAATTCAAATCGCACGCATTATTCGAACACATCTCACCACACACACACAGCAGCGATCTTTCAAAAAACTATCCCATCGCCAACAACAAGACGGACAGCGCTACCTACGGCAACCTATGATGAAGCCTTCTAAAAGGTGAAAGCCGGTTTAGGCTGTAAGGTAAATCTTTACGAGTTTACTTATAAAAAACTTAGTGTTCAGAGTCGTCAAACAATAGTGATATTTAATTTATAGATCTAAAGTTTAGCGGTCAGAAAGAGAAAAGTTCTATATTCCTTTATGATAAGAATTGTACCATTTTGTCTTACATGCCAAAGAAAAACAAAATTGTAACTCTGGCTTCTTCTATGCATTTGGAAGGAATGGTAAATGAAGAGACAAATTTACCAGAAATAATATCAACATATAATTCAACCAAAGGTGGAGTTGATATCACCGATCAGCTATGTAAAGCCATTAGTTGCAGCAGGAAAACAAAAAGATGGCCTCTTTGCTTCATTTTTAATATGATAAATCTGGCATTAGTCAATTCCTATGTGATATATGTTACCAACTATTACAGACAGTTTGCCACAACAAAAAAGCCGCTGTCACGTTATGGTTTCGCTCTCGAACTTCACACACAGTTGGTGAACAATTGGCAAAGAACTCAATTAGCAATACCGACACTGCCCTCAGAGTTGAGGGAAATCATAAAAAATGTCCTACAAGAATCCTCAACAAAACCGTCTCAGCAAAAATCGTCATCTGCCGAAGAAAAGACAGGATGCAGGACATGCCGCTTTTGTCACTACTCAAAGAAACGGATGACTGCAGTTTCCTGTGAAAAATGCAATGCTCCGATTTGTGGAGAACACCAAAAGAAGTTTTGTTTAGACTGCTAAAGAATATTATTATAGACAGCTGTTTTTATAATTTTTTTTGAAGTTTCAAATTCGACTGTTCTATTGCATTCGTTTTAGATTCATACAAAAAAATAATAGTTAGTAAGAACACTTTTAGTACATTTTCTTATTGATTTCAAAGCAGAAGTGCAAATGTAATAATCTCTTTAGTTCAATTTTCTTCAATTTAAATAGACAAGAGGTCTATAATGTTTGTAACACTCTGTTTTGTAAAAATCACAAAGTGTATGTTTTGAAAAAATTGATATTACATTTTTTAATGAAAACTGTACAGAAATGCATTTGTTTTTTAAAAATCCTTTTCCTACCCTACTTTTTTATTCTTTTATTATTATCCCATTATAATGTCTATCAAAAGAGATAAAATACCTTTGTCCGTCAAATTGACGGTGGGTATCAACAAGTGCTGATTTGGGAAGGGTACTGTTCTAGGGTTAATAGGGTTTGTATTCTAGTTTTAAACTGATTCCTTTTCCTCAGTCATGAGTATTATTTTCTCTTTTCTTGATCTGTTATTTTCTTTCCCTTATCTATTAGTTCTCCTGGTTGAGTTACCTCAGTTCTTCCCTAATTTAACTTAATTCATTTACCTTCTTTAATTTATCTTCCTTTGTCTTATGTTATATTCTTCCTCTCACTGTCTGATCTATTGGGTATATTGGGTCAACGTTGGTCTTGTCTTTAGTCAGTTGTCTTCATTTCTTTCGTAGTCCATTATTTCTTACTGCTTATCTCTTTATTCTTCTCATTTAGTTTATTATTTAGTTTTCTTCTTCCTTTAAAATTCAATTTTAATTGTTCTGATGGCCTTTTCTCGATTATGATTGCTCCTCGTGGATGTTTGTATTTTGGTGTGTATATATAATGTTACAATATAAGCATCAGTGCTGGCATATCAGTTCAGTTACACCTGGCGATTTTAGAAGTGCAGTTCAGAGTTGTTGTGGCAGTTGAGTGTGAAGTGATCACTGTGTTAATTAGTGCGAAGCTGTAATAAGGTGACATTTATTGTTGAAGTTGTAGGACAAATTTAACTTGAATTATTGTATAATAATCCCTTTGTTAAATTCTAACTGTTGTTTGTGTCTAATTAAAGTTTGTAATTAGTGACTTCATTGGTGTCAGTTAAACCATTCCCACTGTACGATCTGTATGACCATCATAACAGTATTGTGACAGAGTGGCATGGAACCTTTAACCATGGAAACAGAGGACACTTTGTACAAGAGCAGTGTGCGTGGTAATTGATTAAAAAAACAAATGAATGCCAGTCAGTTAATGGAATCCTTCCGAGCACTGCAACTGCAAACAGAAAAACAACAGGATGTGAAACAGGAGGCAGGAGGTGGGAGAAGCAGAAAGATGAGAAAAAGAAGAACGTAAGGAGGAAGAAGCAAAAGGCACACAAACAACAGAAAACACTGTTGATCAAGTCAGAGGAAAGTCAGGATGAAAACATAAGCGGGAAGCAGAAATCGTAAAATCAATTACAAGAGCGTACTACTGCAGAGTTGGGTCTCCTATGTGGTGACTTGAATGATTTATATGGTGAGCTGAGTAGACAAGAGGTAAGACTGTCTACTGTACAAAAATCTGTCTCAAATATAGAAGAAGCAAATATCGATCAAAGTATCTATTGCAGAAGAGTGAGTTGCAAACATAATACAGCAAATTAAAGGTAATTCAAGTAGTTCATGAAAAAACAGCCATTAATTTCAAAACAAATGG